>JAUELF010246107.1:0-12202 GCA_031471495.1 Clinocardium nuttallii | reverse complement strand
ATAGAGAGCTAGAGATTGATAGTCTTGTTCGGGCTGGTTGCCCGAACAGGGACGCATGATGAAGAGCTCATTTGCTAGGTGGTTTATTTGCTGCACGACTGACAGCAGTGAGACATAGATATTATGTTTAGTTTTGATACGTAGACGATATTCTTGGTAGTGAAAAAAATGTAGAACACAACGCGAAGACTTTTTTATTTATATGTGTATTACCTCTAAGTGTCACAGTCAACTGTTGGAGTCAACAACAATTTAGAACCTAAAATAGCAAAAGGGAAAAAATGAGTGGTGAGTCTTGAAATTATCATACATAAAGGGGGAAAATGACAGATGAGTCTTGACAATTTAGAACCACAATTATCATAGAAAAGGGGGAACAATGACAGATGAGTCTTAACAATTTAGAACCACAATTATCAGAGAAACTTGGAATATTGTGGAAGCCGATTTACTCATGGAGTAACTCACTACATATCTTATCATGTTAATTGTTTGTTAAACATGTGCTTGGCTTAGCTTCAGATAACATCACATCCTTATCCACTGGACAAAAAAACACAAAGAATGTTCTTTTGGCGGTCGTTTTCTTAATTATTGTCCAATTCCAGTTATTAAGAAAAAATAATAATTCAGATTTGGTTGGAAAAAGAAGAGCGAGGCGGCATCAGAAAAGGCCAAAATGACAAATTTTAAATGCCTATTCTTATGAAAGTGCTCGTCCTATTTGATCCCTCATTGACCTTCTTCATAATTCGTTAACCAATATTAATTGGTTGAATTTTGAAAGACATAGTTACCAGGCGGCATCGGAAAAGGGGTCAATTGAACTTTTAGTTACAAATGATATCCCATCCTAATCCAAGGGGAAATTTCAACACAAATTAATAGGAACCTTCCTTTTGTGGTCCTCTTTCAAATCTGTTCAAATATATACACCTTTAGCACAACTTTTGTTGCTGCGGCACAATGAATGGAGTAAAATGTCTCTAAACTGTAACATTCTTCTTCTCTGAATCCGCTTGTCCAAATTATCATTGAGTGACCCTCGGCAAGTTTTGCTTACGCCATTTTGATTGGTTTAAAAACATGGCAGCCAGACGGCATCAGAAAAGGGGAAAACTGACAAAACTGACAAAACTGAATATTTCCTTTTCTGTTCAAGTGTTTTTCAGATTTCAGGATACATTTGTAATTAGCTCAGGCCATGTTCATTGAATTGAAAAGATGGCTGTCATGCTGCATCAGATTAGAAATGAAATGAACATTTAGCTTTAAAAGATGTTTCCTCCAAAACCATTGGACTGATATCAACCAAACTACACGAGAATGTTTCATAACAATAATACAAATATTATAAAATAAGAATGTTAAGGCACTTGTTCCGATACTTTCCGAACACCCCTCGTACACTGTTATTACTGTATATCGCGTAACATTTGTAGCATGCAACCAATCAAGCGGCTGGATTTCACCTCACGAATTATTCATGAGTACGAAGTTTCGCTAGCCGATTTGCTCAGGGTATCATATATTTTATGAATAGCCTGGGTACCGAGGTTGTAGGAAACGTTGATTATACGATGTTCGCATCGTCGGTAGCCCTCGCATAGGCTATGTCTAATACCTTTAAAACTAGATCGACTATTGCGTCAGCCAATCAAACTGTCGCCTTCAAAATCGTTATGTATCAATTGGGGGAAATAACCCTTATACATATACGAGAAAGGGAAACAGTGTTGCCGAGTGTTCCGTTTGATTTAATAGTAAGGTTAAACCCTGAAAACTAAGACATAAGGATAAGTTGTCTGTTTATTTTCCCTCGACGGACTCATATAGAGAAACGGGAATTAAGACCTATGGGTACCGACGATACTGTTGTTTTTTAAACGGGCTAAATTACGGAAACCGCTATTTTAAATGCATTAATTTGGTATTCGTGTTTTACAAGGATTTGAAATGTCAGGATAAAACATTGCATCTTAAAAAGAACGTCTTCTCAATCCAGTCATGTGAAAATGTTGTTACAAATATCAGGGACGTAGATAAGGGGCATAAACCACTCCAACTGTATACCTGTTATCTGGTTAAAATATCACATAGAGAAAAACAATTGTCTAAATGTTCACATTATGTAGCAAATAAACTTTAAAGTTACATTTGGCACACAAACAAAACATACAGAGTCTGACAAATTAAATCTATTGCAATAGAGGAATGTTTAAACTTCCAGAAAATATCTTTGTTATATTCATATCTTCAATAGTTTTAAATATTTTTATATTTTATTATTCAACTTAGCTACTTATACCTCTTATCTACTTCCCTGCAAGTATAGAGAGTAAGGAATGTATGTTTTAATCAGGATACTTGGAATTGAAGAGGGTTCATTTTTTAAAAAGATTCATGTAAGTAATATCATTGCTTTGAAATTGAAAATAATATGTTGTGAATTGACCTTTTTTCATTCCAGTGTGTGCGACTTTAATTATCATTATTATTAACATTTATAATTATTATAATAAGTGTTGATGTAATTATTATTATTATTATCATTATCATTTTTAGCTCGACTATTCGACCTGTCGCCAGCTTCGGAGTCCACGTCTCACCTTAGTTAAGGTTGTGCATTCAAGTACTTATTTACTATCACACATATGTAAATTATCAAGTTAGATAACTCGATTCTGCATATATGCAAGTAGTGGCCCCTTTTTTACTGTGAAATAATTTTGATTAAAGTTTTGCGTGCAACTTAGTAAAGAGTCAATATTTCAGTATTTACTTGATGCATTAGATTGAAAGTTTATATGTTAGATATCTACATTCTGCATTTTATGCAAGTTGTAGACCTTTTTTACTTATTAATTCTGGTTAAAAGTTTGCGTGCAACTAAATTAAGATTCCGTACCTCATTATCTACTTGATGCATTACATTGATACGTTATACAACCCTACCCAACTATCACACCTATGTATATCATTATGTTAACTATATCCTGTATTTTATGCAAGTTATTGCCTTGGGTAATGTTTTGAGTGCAACTAACTTAAGAGTACATATCTCAGTATTTACTTGATGCATTACATTAAAACATTATTCAATACTCCTCAACTACCACACATATTGAGCTATTCAAGTTTGATAACTCTATCCTGCATTTAATGCGAATTGTGGCCTTTTTTTACTTCTGGTTAAAGTTTTGCGTTTAAAAGTCCTATATCTCAGTGTTTACTTGTTGCATTGAAACTTTAAAGAACCCTACCAAACTATCACACATATGTCGATTATCAAGTTAGATAACTCTATTCTGCATATATTCAAATTATGGCCCCTTTTTACTTAGATATTATGGTTAAAGTTTTGCGTGCAACTAAATTAAGAGTCCTTATCTCAGTAACTACTTCAATAATTGTATTGAAACTTTATACAACCCTTCCCAATTTCACAACAATATACACAAGCAAGTAAGTGAAACACTATACTACTCTTCTCAACCATCACATTCATATAAGTAATCAAGTTAGATAACTCTTTCCTGCATATAATGCAAATCATCACTCTTTAATAAATGTTTGTAAATATTTTGCATGCTACTACATTAGAGTCCATATATATAACTAATAAGCGGTCGAATAGTCGAGCGCGCTGTCCTCCGACAGCTCTTGTTATAATGATTATTATTTTGACGTTCTTTTGCGTTCTGCAAAATATATTTGTAATCATAGTTCAAAATCCAACCCATGAGACAGTCGAATGAGGATCTCTTTTTAAAAAGTTTAATTTAGAGTCGTTCTCTGGAGAAAGCACACAAGGAAAATGTATTCTGATCAAACGAAAGGTGTATTTCAAAATAAGCAAAAATGTAAAACTGTTTTTGATTTATATGTCATCTGCTGCACAGACGCCAAACGTAGTCTGTTCTATTGACAGGTAAACTCGACTGGATATAATACTCAAATGTGCTTGTATGTTGTGGGTTTTTTTTCAGTAAGTTACTTTTGCACAAGGACCTATTAAAGGTTTATCACATTGTATGTTATTTTTTATTATGCGCAATAAGATGTATACATTTTCGTGGACAGCATCAACTTAAAAATGTCGCCAACGAGTTTCAATTCAAATTCTACAGAGTTTGATCTACCGGCGCAAAGAGAATTGGTTAAAATTAGGCGGCCATATTTGAAGTGGGTACTTAAGTGTGCTCTTAAATGTATTAGAACAGTTTTGTTTATGTAACAGACGGTAATTCAGCCATCACGAATGACAATAACAGTCAAAACTGCAAACTTGTCGGAGTTTGATGATAAACGTGCTGTAGGCCAGTAACATACACGCTATATTACCATAAAGCGTGACACCCTATATTGTTTCGGCGAAATGAAACATACTGGTTATTTTTCGCGAAACAATATTCCGTGTCAGTGTCTATTGAATGTACGACCTATTCAAATAACTATGATGTATTGCCTGCTGTAATACTTTAAATATGTTGATAAAATACAAAAATACGTTTGATATGAATACAGTATGTTGTAACGCCGTCTTTGCGCTTACATAGGATTCAAGGGTTCAGTTTACCTAATATAATACACGAATACACCTTATGAATAAATGAGCGGGGCTTCTGGAAAACTTACCAGCGCACTTGTTACAAAGGTGCATGTACTTTATAGAAGTATTGTAATACCCTTTATGACCTATCGGCGAACAATGCATATACTACGGATGACATAATGTCGGTTTTTGCAAAGCACTGCTCATCTATCTTTTATTCACTATTCCAAGTGAAGCAATCTTAAAATTATAAATGAATCATTAAATAGTGTTAACAACTGTGGCAAATGCAGAAATTGCTCATTATTAGCAACGTTTCCATTTGCTCAAATTTTGCAAATTCTAGTAAAAAGTGAGTTATGTTTTATCTTTCAGCAACGTTTTGCTACAGAAATGCAACATAGCAACCACCGCTGTTGGTAAGAAAAAAAGGTCACCTTCGTCAGTAGTATTCCATTGAAGGAGAGAAAATAAGCTCACCTTCGTCAGTAGTATTCCATTGAAGGAGAGAAAATAAGCTCACCTTCGTCAGTAGTATTCCATTAAAGGAGAGAAAATAAGCTCACCTTCGTCAGAAGTATTCCATTGAAGGAGCTGCTTCAGAGTTGGACAATATTTGCCATCAACGGCATCCCTATGACGGTCTGCTAATGTGCTAACATTAAATCTGCTGCATCATTAAACAATTGAAGTCTTACTGTTTTCTGCTTTCTGATTAAGTACATGGTTAGCTTACTTGATAACGTGTTCATCTTGAAAAAAGGAGGTATCACGTTCGAGCCCCGTACGTGTGCTGCAGCATCCGTCGCTTGAATATCGTGCTCATCAGTTTATTTTTAAATAGTGGATAATTATGCCATACATTGTGGTTTTCTTTGTTTCCTTTTATTTGTGTATGATAATAGTATGCATGATGCTGAAAGGGATTGCTATCAATTATATATACTACCAATGGTGAGTATAGAAAAACACAATTGAACACGAATTGTGTGACGCAGTCCCTTTTATCACATTTGAGGCTTGACTTCCCGGATTTGATCCCGCTCACAGCAACGCATCATCACAATCCTTAATGCAACTAAAACTTCATATTCAAATTGTTGACTGTGGTCAGAGCAAGGACGAAGAGAAAAACGACAAGCATTGTGACTTGCCCTTAGACAATGCACATCTCCTAGTTCGGCTAAGACACCCATTGGGAAATGAATACTGTTGACAACGGCTTTAAGACAAACAAAGGAAACACAACCGTCTCCATCGGCACGTTCTATACACTTACGTCCTAGTGTTAAAGTATCTGTGGCGTAGTGGTTAAAGCGTTGACCTAAAAGGAAGTAGATAAGGGTTCGATCTAAGGTCGGTTCATACCAAGGTCCTTTAAAACGGTAGTTATAGCTCCCGTCCTTTGCATTCAAGGTTGCGGGGATAGCATTACGTCTGATGTATCTGATACAGGTAGTACTCTTTGTTTACCGGGAAACATCGCCCAAGAAGGTATACTGTCTAATGCGGCGTAAATTACCATTCAACCAATCAAACTTCCCAGTATTAGTATTGAAGTAATGCACGAACTCCTAGCTTCGTATCAGTATTGGCGCATATTTGATAAAGGAGAATCATTTGAAATGTTATTTTATTTAGTCAATAATTGCATGTTATTTTATTGGGTCACTTACTACATGTTATCTTATTGTGTCAATAACTACATGTTATTTTATTGGGTCAATACCTACATGTAATGTTATTGAGTCAATAACTACATAGTAGTGTATTGAGTCAATAACTACATGTTATTTTATTGAGTCAATGACTACATGTAATGTTATTTAGTCAATAATAACATGTAATGTTATTAACTCAATAACTACATGTTATTGTATTGAGTCATTAACTACATGTTGTTTTATTGAGTCAATAACTACATGTTGTTTTATTGAGTCATTAACTACATGTTATTGTATTGAGTCAATAACTACATGTTATTGTATTGAGTCAATAACTACATGTTATTGTATTGAGTCAATAACTACATGTTGTTTTATTGAGTCAATAACTACATGTAATTTGGCTATGCCCAACGAACATCGACCTTTCGATCGGATGATTGCAAATGAATGCTTATTTTGAGAAAAGTACGCAGTTAAATATTACTAGTTATTGGTCATACCTGTAATCGTTCTGAACAGTTGACTGTTGCGTCTGAACGACACGTTAGCGAACATTCAAGATCCTCATCAGAATGCATAAAGGTGCAGGTATTTCTGGATCTTCGACTGTTTCCAAATGTAACAGAAAGTTGTGCAGGTATATCTGGATCTTCGACTGTTTCCAAATGTAACAGAAAGTTGTGCAGGTATATCTGGATCTTCGACTGTTTCCAAATCTAACAGAAAGTTGTGCAGGTATATCTGGACCTTCTACTGTTTCCAAATATAACAGAAAGTTGTGCAGGTATATCTGGATCTTCTACTGTTTCCAAATATAACAGAAAATTGAGCAGGTATTTCTAGATATTGGACTGTTTCCAAATCTAACAGAAAGTTGTGCAGGTATATCTCGATCTTCGACTGTTTCCAAATCTAACAGAAAGTTGTGCAGGTATATCTGGATATTCGACTGTTTCCAAATATAACAGAAAGTTGAGCAGGTATTTCTAGATATTCGACTGTTTCCAAATCTAACAGAAAGTTGTGCAGGTATATCTGGATCTTCTACTGTTTCTAAATATAACAGAAAGTTGAGCAGGTATTTCTAGATATTCGACTGTTTCCAAATATAACAGAGAGTTGTGCAGGTATGTTGAACCGAAATTTTCACACATATGAATATGTCACACGTGTGCCATATTCGTACGAATTCCTCACACGTGTGTGACAATTTCGTACGAATATGTCACACATTTGTGAAAATTCAGTTGCGTACCTCTACCCCCTTGAAGCAAAAAAGTATACGTCACATGTCAAAAACCCCAGAAAAAACATCTGTAAAAATATTGTTCATACGAATACGTCACACATTCCAAAAAAAACAACCAGTCTATGCCATTTAGATAGATCAGGGGTCATTTTGTTTTTGCTATATCCAATATATCTCTCATATGTTACAGGATGCAAGAACATATTGATTAAATGGCCCAGGTATAATTTTGGCTCGATGGACTTAAGGTCGAGGTCACCGGGGGTAAAAATGTCAATTTATTTAGAACTCAATATTTTGATAACCTTTCGACGCTGATACTTCGTATGTGTAGTAGACGTTCTATGTTGCTTTAAGGGGTCAATTGGTTAAATGTGTCAAGGTCACATGCGGTCATAACATGTCATCCTTTAACATTAAACATCTTGATATCTGTTTGACGCAAATCATGATTGTTCTCAATGAATATACGATCATTTTTTGTGTTTGTGACTATAGGATTGCCTGATTCCGTCCGTCTGCCCGTTGCAATTCATGTCCGGTCAATTTCTTCATGACGCATGGACGGATTTAAAAACAAATAACCACAGTAGTTACCACATTAAGACAATGTGTGCCGTGCAAGACCCAGGACCATGGCTCAACAGCAGGGCCACAATGCACGTTTGGACATTTGTTTTATGTAACGTGTAGTGATGGTGCCGTTTGTAGATGATAACCGGATTGTAGTTCCCTACTGGTTAAATTACCCTTTCCGGGCAACACGCATATCTCATGTTGTCAGCCTCGCCGACTGAAGGTCATTGTTACCGTCCAAGGTAATAGGGTTGTGTCTCTGCCCCCAACAAGCCATAAACCCTTTGAAGGATTTTCCTTAAATTTTGGTCAAATGCTCAACGAATCAAGATAAAACGCGGAACCAATGTTCCAGATGCTTTAGTTTAAGGTCAAGGTCACCATTTAAGGACAGTTGTATTAAACTGGTAAATTCTTTGGTTTGGTCAAAGTTAATCAAGATGATTACCCTATAATTACTTTTAACCAATAACATTATTTAAATGTGCAATTTGGCCAAAAAATAACCTATGGACAACTTAGCCAGGGTTTCTTCACTTGGCTGCAGGTTCCTAGCAAACACCAGGCGTCGAGACGACGATGGATTGTGATAACATCGTCGCCTATCATACTTTAACTTCGGGTTAACGTCGGAGCCTCGACGTTGTACGGACTAATAAAATCTGTCATTTGTTTCTCGTCCGGATGAAAAACATCCAACTCGATGGCACCTGCGTTGCCAGGTAACAAGGCTTGAATGTATTAACATTAATTTCTGTCCAAGTAGCATGTGCATTTACAATAAAAGTTATTTGATAATTTAAGTTATTGGAATTAAATTATAAATCAAACCAATCTGTTTTTTCTAACGTTGAAATCTCATAAAAATGATCGAATCAGAAGATGTTGGTAACACATTCATCGGAGGTCGTTTTACGTGAAAAAAAACACATAAATATCTTAATTTGCGAATGTCTTATCAAATGTTTAATGTCTAATTAGACATGCAATACAACTTTGAATGACTAATCAAATGTCTTATTTTTAATTAGACATTCGTTTATTAAAATGTTGAATCTCTAATCAAATGTCTAATGTCTCATTACGATTTTTTGCCTTTATAATGTTTAATCGAATGTCTATGTCCTTTTTTTAATGTAAAACGACCTACGACACATTTTGTACCTAAATCTCTTTATTTGCGAATGTCTAATCTAATTTGAATATAAATTGATCTCCGATGCATTTGGAACCTAAGTATTGTAATTTATGAATGTCTTATCGAATGTCTAAGTCTAACTGACCAATTAAACATTCGGTTTTGAATTAACAATAATCTACGATGAGTTTGGTACCTAATTCCCTCAATTTGCCAATGTCGAATGTTTATCTGACCAATGAGACATTCGCTTTTAGAACGTAGAATGACCTACGGCAAATGTGGGTTAAAGCTCTTGTAATATTATACATTTGATATTTAAATTTTGAATGTATTGTCGAATGTTTTATATCTTATTAAACATTCGATAATCAAAGTTTGCAAATATCTAAACTAATTGCTACTGTCTAATTAGACATTCGTCCTTTCGAATGTACAGTGGTAAGACGAATTTGTTATCTAAATCTCTTAATTTGAGAATGTCTAATCGAATGTTTAAATTCTAACTGACGAATTAGACATTCGGTTTTTGAATGTATATTGATCTTAAATATTCGCTCTTTGCGTGCCCAATACCCCCGAGGAATTTAGTACCTAAATCTCTTAATTTTCAAATGTCCAATTGAATATATAATGTCTAACTGGCCAATAAGACATTCGTTTTTGAAATTAATAACCTACGACGAAGTCGGTACCTAGTTCTCTTATTTGCTAATGTCTAATATAATGTATAATGTCTATCTGACCAAGAAGACATTCGCTTTTTGAACCTAGAATGAGCTATAACAAATTTGGGTTATAGATCTTGTTATTTGCGAATGTCTTATGCTAATTAGACGTTCGATTTTTAGGAACTAGACATCTAATATTTCCAAATTTTGAATGTCTAATCGAATGCTTTTTTTAAATTTAGACATTCGGTATTTAGAATTTGCGAATGTTGAATGTCTAATTAGACATTCATTTTTCTTTTTAAAGACAATGACCTACGACATATTTAGTACCTAAATCACTTAATTAGCGAATGTCTAATGTCTAACTGACCAATTCGACTTTTGAATGTTTATTGATCTCCGATGAATTTGGAACCTAATAATGGTAATTTGCGAATGTCTAGTCGAATGTCTAACTGACCAATAAGACATTTGCTCTTTGCGCTTGAATATCCGCCGACGAATTTGGTACCTAGATCTTTTAATTTGCGAATGTCTAATCGAATGTCTAATGTCTAACTGACCAATTAGATATTCGTTTTTTATGTACAATGACCTATGAGAAATTTGGTACCTAATTCTCTTAATTTGCGAATGTCTTACCGAATGTATAATGTCTATCTAACCAATTACACATTCGCTTTTTGAACGTAGAATAACCTATGACAAATGTGGGTTATAGACCTTGTGGTTTGCGAATGTCTAATGTCTAATAAGACATTCGATTTTTAAAGTGTTGAATGTTTAATTTGACATTCGATAACATTTTGAAAGAAGTGTTTCCCTAACCCTATCCCCGAAAGTAGAGGTACACCTCTATTTTGTAGTTTAAACATTAAGGTGCACCTCTGTTTTTAGAACTGCACTTCTTGATATAGAAGTGTACTTCAATTTAGGATACACATGCACACTGACATTCAATCAAAATACGGCGGCTGGTAGCTTAACTTAATAAACGAGCGGTAAACGAAATGTGACATATTCGTTGGTTCTAACAGGTGGTGAAAAAAGGGGGTACGAGTATGTCACAACACCTATTGTGTGAGGAATTCGTATGTGTGAAAATTACGGTTCAACTGTCTTTTTTAAATTTAAGAATAGTTTAGTCATGTGATTTATGCTACTATGTTACCAGGTAGACTAACCCAGTAAATTTATATCTGCTCATTCTCTGCCCTTTAAAATAATATACGCATACACATACTTCTTAAAGTAATAAGAATAGTTTTACATGTATTTATGTCAACATTATTTTCGTGACACAACCCCTCTCTATCAATCGACCAGGGACGATTAATTAATTGATTGATTGGGGGTGTTTTACGCCGCTTTCACAAACCAGTGACGAATTAGTCTTGTTTACCCGCCATTTTTGCAACTCAAAATGCAAATTTACTGCATACTTTAATTTCAGTGCAGACGATTTCGAAAATTTCTCAGCACTTATATGGAAAATCTCTATGAACAGAAAAAACCATTTGAATTCAGTTGAGGAATTGCTCATTAAGAGCATTATCTCTTTTTGTCAGAATGGTTAAACTTCTTTTTGCTATCTATGATTTCACTAATAGAATTTTTCTTTTGTCTAGAAGTCTGCTGCTGCTGATTTGCTATATAAGGCAATGGTTAGAGAAGTGATGTACAGTTCTTTGGATATAATAACAGACATATATTTCCAACCCTTCTAAAAAACGAGTGAATTTGCACCGTTAATTTATTTATTAGCATTTCTATATTTAAATCGCATATTTGACAGTTATTCAGAGTTATAGCGTCGGCCTCTCATACCAAAGGTCCCGGGTTCGAGTCCCGTGATGAGCGGATCCTGACTTTCGGAATTTCCCCATACAAACGGCGCGAGTACTGGTTAAGTCTCCAGGAAGCACTGTAGCACCTTATTTTTCCCAGATCATATTCCTCACAGGTCTGGGGAAAATAGGATCATATTCCTCACAGTTTCAAACTTTGACATATATGATTGACAAAAATGATAGTAAACAAGAGAATCATATTCTTCACAGATTTTGTCGATGACATTGCTGTTTGTAAATTTGATAATAAAAATATGATAATAAAAGGAACTAAACACTAATAACAATAATAGTATGATACAAGTAACAACAACAACAACAACAACAATGTTTATAAGAAGGGGTAGTAGTAGAATAAGGAGGAGGATCGTCAGTAGTTGGTAGTGGTTGTGATGGCGGCGGCGGTAATTGCAGCAGCAGCAGCAGCAGTAGTAGCATACGTAATAGTAGTAGTCGTATATTGAACTGATTCGAGAAAAAAGTTTGCGGGTGC
>JAUELF010246096.1:0-12203 GCA_031471495.1 Clinocardium nuttallii | reverse complement strand
CAAAAGGAGAAATTGCTCATTTTGAGCAATTTCTTCTTTTGTCACTATGTTTTCAAAAAGCCGTCTGCTGCAGAGGCATCCGAAAGGGTTAATACAAAACATCTGCTGCAGATAGCTTAAAAAACAATGGCAAAATATGGAAAATCTATATAAATGAAAGTATAATTAGTGAATACAGAGTAAAAACATTGATGGAAAAGAAGAACTTGTGTTTTTTTGCGATATTTTCTAAAGCCGTCTGCTGCAGATGTGACAAAATGTGTCCGCATTAACAAAAGGGTTAAATTAGTGGTAAAACTATTAGATTTAGTCCTATATGTGTACTTGTACAACAGCCTTTTTAACACTCTTTGATATTATATATATATTGTTAATTTAGGGTTTTATTTCTGGCATGCTTTAACCCTTTACCACATGTATAGATGCTTTCTGATGCCTCTGCACCAGACGACTTTTGAAAACACGGTGACAAAAGAAGAAATTGGTCAAAACGAGCAATTTCTTCTATTGCCACAATGTTTTCAACTCTTTTCAGTAATTAAATCTACATTTATAGAGCTTTTCTCTGTGTTTGCCTAGATGCTTTTACAGTCGTCTGCTGCATAATTGTCGTTTGAGGGAAAGGGTTAAATTTATATCTGGTACAGATGACATTTGCCACTCTGAAGCAGACCACTTTCAAAAACATTGAACGAACAGGAGACTGTTTTATAGAATTTGAAAAAATGAATTTCCAAAGAAGATATAACACTATTTTTGTTAGATGTCTTAATACTAGATGTCAATGAACATATAGAAATTCAATATGAGCAATATTTCCTTTTGCCACAATGGTTTCAAAAGTTGTCTGCAGCAGAAATTTATGCAAAAAAAAAGGGTCAATTAACTTTTTTAAGTTGGGAACCTGGTTGTGTAAATGTACATAGATGATATATTAAATGCTTGTAAATAAGCCTTAGGATTCTGGATTCAATCATGTATCCATTATTTATTTGTATTTTTGTATTTTCTATAATAAAACATTCAGTTAGTATTAGAGGATTATCGTTTTATAATGCATTTTGTTTTCTCTTTCATGAATGTTTTAAAAAATGACAGATCTGTTCCCATTTCAAACGTACAACACATCTGCAGCAGACTACTTTGAAAACATTTAGTAAAAACAATGGAAATTCTCTATAAATGAAAGATCAATTATTTTAATAAATATGAACATATTGCAGCGAAATGAGACATTGCTCATTTAGTGCTGGGACTACTAATACGTATTACTAGTCCCAGATAAGTGCAATTTCTGCTTTTTCCACAACATTTACAAAAGTTGCTGCTGCAGATGCATCACAATTCGTCTGTGTGTGTTAAAGGGGTTAAAAGTCAACCAGCGTCGTTTACGAAAAATGTAATTGTAAGTCTCCGCTAGGGTTTTATAAAAAAGCTTCCATTTGATAGTTCTTTTGTCACTATGTTTTCAAAAAGCTGTCTGCTGCAAAGGCATCTAAAAGCGTCTATATGAAGGAAAAGGTTATACAGTAGGTAAAAATACTAGTTCTTGATAATTTTCAGTACATGTATGTATCATAAATATTTCTGTCAATAATGTTAAAGTTAAATTTATATTGATTTGCCTTTTTTTTTCATTCAGATAAATAATCATTTTTGTTAATCCTTTCACACATACAACATTTTTGCAGCATAGGACTTATTAATGAAAATCGTTAATAATGACAGTAAAGATATTGAAAAGAGTTGAAAACATTGTTGCAAGAAGAAATATTGCTCATAATAATTGATATCCCCTTTTGCAACAACATTTTCAAAATTGGTCTGCTGCAATGGCATTAACATCCGTCTGCAGGAGGGAAGGTTTAACCCCTTCCCACATACAACAACTCTGCAGCAGACATATTTGAAAACATAGTGACACAAATCTGAAAAATCTCCATAAAAGCAAAGCTTAATTGTTAAATAAAACTCAAAAAATTGTGGCCAAAGGAGAGATTGCTCATCATGAGCCATTTCACATTTGGCCACAATGTTTTCAAAAGTCGTCTGCTGCTATTGCGTCAAAATGCGTCTGGAGGAGGATAATGGTTAGCTGAATGTGTCAAGAAATAACAGAGAAGTTCTAGTGCTACATATTTGCATTCTACTTGAATTTGAAGTATGTATCCCTCTCCCACATGCAGATGCATTTTGATTCATCTGCAGCAGAAAAGCTTTAAAAGGAGAAATTGCTTATGGAGGCCATTTTCTTCATTTGCGACACGTTTTTCAACTCTATTCAATAATTGTTTGTTAAATCATCAACAAGAGTACCAGTTGATTTCGAAATCGTCTGCTTCAGAATTGTCCTATGGGGTAAAAAGGAAATTTTAATATTGTTTCAAATTGGACAGTTTGTTTACCCTTTCCCACGTATAGATGCTTTATGATGCCTCTTCAGCAGACAACTTTTGAAAACATTGTGGCAAAAGGAGAAGCAATTTCTCCATTTGCCACAATGTTTTCAACTTTTTGCAGTAATTGTACCTTAATTTAAAGAGATTGTCCGGGTTTTTGACAACATGATTTCAAAGTCTTCTTCTGCATGTTTTCTGTATGTGGGAAAGGGTTAATTGAATTTGGGAATCAACATAAAAGACAAAAAAAGCCTGTCACCATTCTCAAACTATTTTACTGTTTCTTGTAAATGTACACTTGTTATATATATACTTTTATCTTGTTTATTATGATTACCCATAACATGCCTATTCTGAACAGAAATACATAAATAACAGTAAATACGCAGTGTTATAATATTGTCACATTACCAGAGATTTATGGATATACCTTTTTCAAACGACCGATAAAGTGTGTAATAATATTGTCACATTACCAGAGATTTATTGATATACCTTTTTTAAACGACCGATGAAGTAAATTGTATGATATTTATTTAAACTTATTTATTTTACATTGATTGTGAAACAAGCTTTAAGCTTATATTAACCACGCTGCTTTATGTCTGCTTCCTGGAGACTTAACCAGTACTCGCGCCGTTTGTGTGGAAAAATCCCTAAGGCAGAACCCGGTCATCACAGGACTCGAACCCGGGACCTTTGACACAAGAGGCCGACGCTTCATTTAGACTGTGAATGTTTTTGTCATATGCGAAAGAGAACTGACACAATAAACAGATTAAACAGATAATTACGGCATATATAATTGACCCGTTCCATGAAGAAACGAACATTATTGACCCTGCGTAAATTATCAACCAGGATCAGCCTAAGCACGCCATGCAGGCTAACCTGGACAGACACTTTTCGCCTCTTGTGGTTTTTCTGTTTCAGGAATCATTACTCTATACCTCTATCGATATAAGACAGAATGTGTCGGTACGGATTAGCCTGCGCATTCAATTTTTTTGTTGAGAAATTGCAATTTGTCTTTTGCCACACTATCTTCAAAGTTATCATCTGTAATTGCGTTAAAATCGATAAGTTATTGACTGACTACTTCTACTAAAAATGACTAGGAATTATTGAAAGGATATACCCGACACCGTTGTACTGGTTGTCAATCATGCTCAGTGTCCTGTACACACCATCTAGATCATCTTGACTTCGAAGATATCGAAGCAATAATTTTCAAACAGACACAAATTTCGCTCTTTTTAATTAGCCCTTTCCCACCTATAGACGCACTTTGAAGCAGACAACGTTTGAAAACATCGTTACAAAAGGAGAAATTGCTCGTTTTGAGATTTCTCATTTTGTCACGATGTTTTCATCTGTTTTCAGTAATCATACATGTACCTACAATTAAAGAGACTTTTCATATATTTTAGTATACATTTTTTAATGTCGTCTGCAGCATCTTTGCTGTAAGAAGAAAAGGGATTGATATGGTGACGGCGTTCCTACAAAAGGGATTGTTATGGTGACGGCGTTCCTACAAAAGCGTTAGGAATAAACAGGGGAGGTAATCCGTATAGCTCAAGGGGGGTAAACGTTTATTGTATCATGCGAAACAATCGATAATCTAAACATGAATATTTAAATGTAAGAGGTCAATTTCAGACAACCTTTTATGCGATATTGTCAGATCTAATATACGCAGAGCGAAATAATTTGGTCTGATTTTAATGAGATTCATTCATATTGAAGGGAATAAACGACAGATTCGTCTGCTTTATACATATTTGATAAAACATGATTAAATGAGAAAGGATAGAACACAGTGTGAAAATGAGCAATTGCTCGTTTCCTTTTATACCGGAGAATGTTTTTTAAAATTCGTCTGATGAAGATTCGTCAGAAGTTAACCCTTTCCCTCATATAGACGCTTTCTGACAACTCTGCTGCAGACGACTTTTTGAAAACATCGTGACAAAAGAAGAAATTGCTCAAAACTAGCAATTCATCCTTTTTTTTGCCACTAATGTTTTTCACTTTTAGTCGTGGGTTATCCATTCAATTATAGAGATTTTCTAAAAAAAATTGACAAACTATGTTCAAAGTCGTCTGCTGCAGCACATGTATGAGGGAAAGGGTTAAAAGCAGGGAAATGGTTGTCAAAATAAGAATGTACAACCGTTAACACCGTAATAAAATACAAACATTTCAACATTTCTTCAGACAAATCGCAATACGTCACTTCACAGTTGTCATATCATTGCAGTCACAAAGTTACTCAATGCAGCATCACCTAAAAGATGGCGACATAACTTGGTTTGAATCCGAACTTTCGTATGTGTCAAACTTGTTCAATTCTTCATATTTTTGTGGTTACGATGACCATGACGCTTCCGTCGTTTGCGCTTTAAGAGGTCCCATTCAATTTGGTTATAGTCCCGGCGCTGGCACGTATGGAACAGTTCCGGTGATGTTTCGGTGGGAACGTCCCCCTTGCACTCTTCTGATCTCTTGCAGCGGCACAAATAGTCGTGGGCTAGGTCGAACTGAGATCCTTGATACGTTACTCGTGTACATTGTCCCGTTGGATGTCTGTTTCTGGCACATCGTGACTGAAGGAATATAATGTTTTGATTAACCCTTTCCCACCTGCAGACGCATTCTGATGCACTAGCAGCAGACAAGTTATTTCTTTGACAACAATTAAGCTATCCTTTATGGGCATTATCCCGTATTTTTGTCACCTATGTTTTCAAAGTCGACACTTGCAGATGATTTGTTGTATGTTGGAAATGGTTAATTTAGGGTTTTACGCTGTTTACATTATTTCAGTTATTATCACGACAACAGAACACGTGATCCCTGGGTAAACACACCAGTAATAGGATATAACGTATTCCTTGCCGAAGGGCACTCTAACACGACCGCTGCTGTTGATGCTGTAGCAGTATACTTTTATTTCTTTGACAACAATGTTTTCAACTTAATTTAACAATTAAGCTATCACTTTTATGGGGATTTACCCTGTTTTTGTCACTTTGTTTTCGAAGTCGCCTGTTGCAGATTTGTTGTATGTGGAAAATGGTTAATTGGGATTTTACAACGTTTTCAATATTATTTTAGAGACGACATAACACGTGTTCGTGATCCCTGGGTAAACACCCCAGTAATAGGCAAGAACAGTTTCTTAACCGCTGCTACTGGGGATCGGAAACTAAGCGGCAAACAATGCAGATTACAGGAGTGAAGCTCATTCGACACAATCTCATTCATAACAGACCCAAATTTCGCTGCAGTAGCAAGCGCTCGTAGTGATCCGGTGGCGGGCTGCTACAGGTCGTCTCAGATTGACCTTTGCATGAGCCAATCAAAATATCGCCTACAAAATCGTTAAGTATTAACAGGGAGAATAACCATTTCAATAGATGCGATAGTCGAGCGTTGGTTGTATCGAGCGATTTCATTGAATAGAAACAATGTGAACCTGCTCACGAATATTTAAATGTATAGGGTCAATTTAAGTTGACCTTTAATACGGTGTCGTCGGATCCGATATACGTACAGCGGAGTTTTCGGTCTGGTTTTCAGAGATTGTGGTTATGGGAAATAGGTATGCAAGCCGAAAATAATGAATAAAGCCGCGTACAGCAGGTTAAGCATTTCCCACATATAGACGCTTTCTGACGCCTCTGCAGCAGACGACTTTTGAAAACATTGTGGCAAAAAGGGGAAATTGCTCATAATGAGCAATTTCCCCTTTTGCCACAAGGCTAAAATGTTTCAGTAATTATACCTTCATTTATAGAGGTATTCTGTGTTTTTAATTCATGTGTTTAAAAGTCGTCTGCTGCTGATTTGTTGTATGTGGGAAGGGGTTAATGGCGACTTACCTTTCCACAGCTGTAGTGAATGTAATTATACTCGCCCTCTCTCCAGGACCGGTGTGCGTACAGTGACCGGTAACAGCGGCATGAGAAATCCTGAAAGATCTTAAATTCAAATGGAGATCGCCCTCTCAAGATAATGGCTGGCTCGTTCTGTCTGCATATCCGAGACGCTTGTCTGAGGTTACAATAGCTCATCTTAACAGTCATATCCATACCTACAATATAAGCGCTTCTGGTTATTATCTAAGAAACCAGACATTTTGTCATTTAACAAGATATTTAGCCTGTCAACGCTTTCCTACATAGTACGAATCTGCAGCAGACGACATTGAACACATATACAAAAGTGTGGAACATCTCTAAATGAAAGTATGAATATGTAATAACATTGAAAACGTTGTGGCAAAAGAAGAAATGTGGTCATTATGATAAATTTCCGCTGTTGCCCCAATGCTTTCCAAAGTTGTCTAATGCATACGTGTTAAAACGCATCTGAAGAGATAGTTGTAGAGTTCCATATTGTAAACAAAGTATAAACTCCTTTACATATCGTTTCAAGTAAGTATTTTTATCCCCCGCAAAAGGCAAAAGGCGGACGGGATATATCGTTGGTGTTTTATGTCCGTCCGGCCGGTGTCATATATCTAAGGCATGGTTTGACGGATTTGATTTAAACTACACGGAAATTAATGTCAATCAACACAAGGAAATGTCAGTCTAGTTGATCTTGGTCTACAGCGGCAGCACAATTCTAAAAGTATTGGCTGTATGACAGTCCACATTTTACGATTAGGTCAAAAGGAAGTAAATCGGATCGGCTTGCCGGGAAGACAATTTTGTCCGATGAATTCATGAGACTGAAATGGTCTCCCATTGGACAATAATTATTTTGTTGAAAGTTGAAAGTGTTTTTAATAAAGTTGAATACCGTTTGCTTTGCTATCCAAATGGAAACTGCTTATACAAATCTTCCTTGAAACCGTAAACAACTTATTGACGAACAGTGAAGTGTCTGATGATTTAGATATACACCTGATCTACATTATAAGCAACTTTGACCATTTCCACAATATTTTCAAAAAGATGTATGTTGGATATATGTCAACATGCGTCTGTTGATTGGAAAGTTTTAATGTAACTTAATAAATATATCCACTCACCTCCAATTTCCAGGTTCTTCTTGATTGAGTTCTCCGTCGAGAACCAGTTAGTCTCGCACTTCTGAGTCCCGGGACAGCGGCATATCTGCTGTGTACTGTGCACCACCCTGTACGAATCCTCAATGCCAAAGAATACCATCGAAAGAGCGGCGGAGGAACCGGCTAAGGTAAACATGCTTATGTTGTAGGCTATGTGACACAGCGAACTGTAGGAACCACATGTTGGAGCTTCCTGCAAATAAACAGTCGAAGTGAAATTTAAAATTATATGCCCTTGACAGTACCGTTAACCCTGTGTTTAAATACCACCCATTGGAAGTAAACAATATGGTCTTTGTTCACATGTGGTCTTTACTTGCAAGTCATTAATACAGAAAATGAGTATTTGGGACACTAGAAGTCTGGTCGCTTTAGACAGAACATTGCTTATCCAAGGTGATCCCCAGCACAGGTTAGACTGTATATCGTTGTTCCATGAGGAAACTCACAATTCCAACTACAACGAGCGCTATCCAATCTGGAGTCATGACCGACGTGTACAGTTGTACTTGAACACCTGCTCGACCATTTGTACATAAAAGGTCATTTCTAGGTCCATATGATGACTTCGGGTGAGTTATTATGGACCTGGTACCAGTCTACTATAACATACTAAGGGAAATAACCCGTGTCTTGTGACTACGCAGTTCTAGACTGTTTCTCTTAAGGTGCAGACTGACACGCAGTGACGGATAAAAAAGAACACACATCCTGAATATATTATAAGACTACAAACACGACAGAGACAAACGTGCAACAGACAAGACACTTTATACATGAATTGGGGGTGGTAAAGAAACTCCGCTTTGACATAAATATAGGTTATATTGGCATGAAACTAAGTAATCCTTGGCATAAGTATAGGTTATATTGGCATGAAACTAGGTTATATTGGCATAATGCTAAGTTATATTGGCATAACACTAGGCTATATTGGCACAATTCCAAGTTATATTGGCATAATTCTAAGTTATATTGGCATGAAACTATGTTATATTGGCATAATTGTAAGTTATATTGGCATAAAACTAGGCTATATTGGCATAATTCTAGGTTATATTGGCATGAAACTAGGTTATATTGGCATGAAACTATGTTATTTTGGCATAAGTCCAGGTTATAATGGCATCGACCTAGGTTATATTGGCATGCAACTAGGTTATATTGGCATAAGTTTAGGTTATATTGGCATACAACTAGGCTATATTGGCATACGTCTAGGTTATATTGACATAAAACTAGGCTAAATTTGCATAATTCTAGGTTATATTGGCAGAATTCTAGGTTATGTTGGCATGAAACTAGGTTATATTATCGAACTAGGCTATATTTGCATAAAATTAGGTTATATTGGCATGAAACTGGGTTATATTGGCATAATGAGTCTAGGTTATATTGGCACTAAGCTAGGCTAAATTGGCATCAAACTAGGTAATATTGGCATAAAACTAGGTTATATTGGCATACAACTAGGTTATACTAGCTGAAACTAGGTTATATTGGCATAACACTAGGTTATGTTGGCATCAGACTAGGTTATATTGGCATCAAACTAGGTTATATTTGCATAAGTCTAGGTTAAGGTTATATTGGCATGAAACTAGGTTATATTGGCATGAAACTAGGTTATATTGGCATAATTCTAGGTTATATTGGCATACTTCTAGGGTTATATTGGCATGAAACTAGGTTATATTGGCATAATGAGTATAGGTTATATTGGCATGAAACTAGGTTATATGACATAATGCCAGGTTATTTTGGCATCAAACTATGTTAAATTGGCATCACACTAGGTTATATTGGCATGAAACTAGGATATATTGGTATAATTCTAAGTTATAAATTAGCATACAACTAGATGGACTACACTTCCGGAGTTTTGTAAAAAAATATGCATTTAGATATATATAACATATATGCGGACGATGATGCTCTGTGAATGCACAGGCTTGATTTAGTCTTTACTCTACGCGGATAAAATACGACTACGTGGATCAGAGGACTAGATAAGAAGGTTTCCCCCACACTATTTCTCTTATTACCCAATCAAATCCTATATCACTGAGACGATTCTTTTGAGTACCCACAACATGGGGTTTAAATGTCAAATAAGGATTTTAGAACATGAAAAAACGCCCGTTATCTAGATGTCTGGTGACTGAAATGTGTTTGTTCGCTAGTTCTTAAGTTTCATTCAACCCGAATGCGTGTCAGTTTTGCTTAAACTCGTGTAACTAGTCTGTCAGAACATAATTAAATCCAAAACTAATTTCACAAACCCCATTCATGTCATTCTGTCAGTAGAGCGTTTTTTTTTCAGTGGAATAAATTTGACGCAGATTCTTCTATATTTATATTAGTTCTAAGAGATGAATGGACACAGCTTAGAATTTAACCCTGTTTTAAATATCCGAATATCGTAATCGTATATATCTTGAACTCATCCCATGAAACGGTATTTTGTAAATATTTATTTAATATATAAATGTTCCTAATGTGACAAATTCTCAAGGAATGCTAGAATTGTTCGAGGAAGCATTTCTAGACAACATCTCTAGATGAGATAAAATTCTGGAATCGTGAAATCTTGAAATCTTGAATTCCATCAAAACAAACGTCATTCCTGGTAATGAAAAACACATGGCGTTTAGTCATGTGACAACAAGCGAACTGGGCATTTCCTAGATCGGTTATGAAGTGTAATCCATTAACTACGGAATCCAGGCAAACGGTCTCTCGAGAAAACCAACATTGTGGACTCTGCGTAAAGTATCGATTCGGATCAGCATAAGCATGCCGCACAGGCTTACCTGTATAGACACGTTTCGCCTCCTGTGGAGTTTCTGTTTCACGAATCATTTCTCTATACCTCTTTCCCTCGGAGGCGGAATGTGTCGACCCGGATCAGTCTGCGGGGACAGCGCAGGCTGATCTTGTCGATACATTACGCAGATGCCATAATGTTGATTTTCTCGCGGGACGGCTCAATTATGTAGTCGTCTATGATACCTGTTGATACAATTGTATGACTTTGCAGGCTAACCATGTTCTAAATTGTTATTAAAAGTTAGTAAGTCTTACATAGCGGTGTTCGTAAAATATGGTTTAAAGTCGCCACGAATGTACAGGTTAAACTGATCGTTAATGCAATAAAGTCTTACATAGCGGTCTACGATAAATGTTGTTTAAAGTCGCCACGAATGTACAGGCTGATTATGGTCTAAATTATTCCTTAATGTAATTAAGTCTTACATAGATGTGTTCGTAAAATGTTGTTTAAAGTCGCCACGAATGTACAGACTGATTATGGTCTTAATTATTCCTTAATGTAATTAAGTCTTACATAGCGGTCTACGATAAATGTTGTTTAAAGTCGCCACGAATGTACAGACTGATTATAGTCGAAATTTTTCGTTAAAGTAATTTTTACTCATAAATGTGGTTTAAAGTCGCTACGAATATACAGACAGACGAACGTTCACTGTAGGCAAATTCCTTTATTTCTTCCTTTTCCCCCCCTTTTTCTTTGGGTTTTAGCGCCGTTCTTAAAAAAACATCATTTCAGTTATATAACGGCGAAAGTTCACTTATTCTCGATCCATGGATATAAACAAAAATCATTTCTTTACGCTAGATAATGTAAATTGCGGATAGAATGTATCTCGAAAAGTCACTAAGACCGCTCCCCGTAAACGCTATTTTTCAGAACGTCAATAGTCCATCTATATTGAAAAGTTTTATTATATATAATTCAGTTGCGCTGCTATGAGCCCGTAATATGCGTACATTGTAAAACAACATTTCCGAAACCCCCCAAATCTGACACGTTTCAAAAGAGAATGGAATTTTTCCAAATTATAAGTGATATTTTATGACGGTTTGTTACTATAAATAGTTCTCTTCATTAAGCGGTCCTTCAAATGACATGTTTTCAATTTTCTCAGGAATGTTGAAACGTTCGCTGCCGACTGTTGTGTTCCCAGGAAATGAGCCGTCCCGCGAGAAAACCAACATTGTGTGCGTAAAGTATCGACCCGGATTAGCCTAATAATGCCGTGCAGGCTTACTCGGATAGACACTGTTCGCCTCCTGTGGATTTTCCGTTCCAGGAATCACTACTCTATACATCTATCTCCCTGGTACGAAATGTGTCTGCCTGTATCAGTCTGTGCGGACAGTGCAGACTGATCTAGGTCGATACATTACGCAGATGTCATAATGTTGGTTTTCTCACTGGACGGCTCAAATTATGACTTTTCTCGAATGCTTTTCTAAAGATAATAGCTATTTCCTAGTGAATTATAATCTTATTTATTCACATAGAATTATAATCTTATATATTCACATAGAATTATAATCTTATTTATTCACAGAGTATTTATAATCTTATTTATTCACATAGAATTATAATCTTATTTATTCACATAGTATTTATAATCTTATTTATTCACATAGTATTTATTATCTTATTTATTCACATAGTATTTATAATCTTATTTATTCACAGAGTATTTATAATCTTATTTATTCACAGATTATTTATAATCTTATTTATTCACATAGTATTTATAATCTTATTTATTCACATAGTATTTATAATCTTATTTATTCACATATAATTATAATCTTATTTATTCACAAAGTATTTATAATCTTATTTATTCACAGAGTATTTATAATCTTATTTATTCACAGATTATTTATAATCTTATTTATTC
>JAUELF010246085.1:0-12203 GCA_031471495.1 Clinocardium nuttallii | reverse complement strand
ATATTTTACGCAAAGTAAAAAATGTTGGTTTTCTCGCGGGAGGCCCATATTTAACTTGTGATAACCGAGAGCTCTAATTGCATGGAAATAATTCTGCTAACAGAGCCGAATGATGGTCGTAACGCGCATGGATACACAATTAACACCGGAACAAATAAATGTTTTTTGATTGGATACAAAATTAACATTGTAAAATTTAATACCGGATTAAATAAATCAATTTTTTTATACAATTTGATTACCACTGATACTAATATCAACATCGAAACCTTTTTTTACACACTGTGTGGATCAACGTTCCGATCATTTGCTGTTCGACTAAACATAATTCTTGACTTTGATAAGCCAAGATTAAACATTATAGGTAAACAATCTTTTTCTACAGCCGATTGATCTTGCTCCCTCAGCAACGACGAAGTTCTCTATGAAAAACGAAAACTTATCCACGTCTCGAGCACTTTAATCTTTCGAAAATATTAGTCAAGTTGAGCCGCGATAGCTCAACGAATCAAGGGGGGTCATGGGTTGGAATTCCGATGTATATAAGTCATTGTTACAAGAGCAAGTAGTTTGTCATCAATTGACAAAATGGACACTGTGTGAAAATAGCCGCTTGAAGATGTCTTAAATGAACGTTGCACGAAGTACTAGTGCGAGCATGCAAGGAAAACCCCGTAAGGTGAACGGACCGCTGTGGTATAACTACAATAACGTTGAAAATGGCATTAAACTCTAATCAGACAATCTATATACAGTGTCAGATGTTGTTCGTTCGATGCAATATATGCCCTTCTTGAACACAGTTGAATAGTTTCTATGTTAAAACAATCGGAACGAAAAATGAGAACTAATAGGTTACTACATCATGCTAATACATTTATTGTTAAGTATTTTCTATTCCTTTTTACAAATTATGTACATTTCAGTCATTCTCGTTACCCAGGCTATTCATAAACTATGATATATTTAATGAATAGCCTGGGTAACGAGGAGGATTTCAGTTCATTCCAGCAATTCAACATCCACATTACATATTATTAAGAATATATGATATTTGTTAACATCGCTACTATTTTCAATAGAACCGTGCTCTGCGAAAACCGAAATAGAGCTTTCACGACGAGTGTAGAGCCAAGTCAACCTGCGCAGTATGATTTGAGTCTGCACTGTTCGCCAATTAGTCATTATTGATTTAAAAATCCGTCTGAAAAGACAATATCTATTATGATCTTATATTATGGAAGTTCTAGTCTTACTTATTAACTATAAGATCGATTTTAATAGGTATATGTGCTTCTGTGACAGCCTCGGTGGTGTAGTAATAGAGCGTTCGCGTAGAGGTCACGGGTTCGAGCCCCGGCCAGGTCATACAAAATACTTTAAAATGATAGCAATAGCTGCCCTCATTGGCGCTCAGGGCTGTGAAGTTAGTATTATGACTGATTGGCTGGTGTAGGTTAAGTGGACCAGTAGTACTGATAACTTACCAAAGAAAAGCCGTGATATAAGTGAAAACCGATGAGAGCGGCGTAAATCACCAAACAATTAAAAATGTAATTACCTCGCTGTTTGTAAAGGCAACGTATTACTTCCTTAAATAGCAGCAGCCTTTGAAGGCATTGTCCGGCTCACCTTATACTAAACTAATACATGGAAGGCACTCTACTAAAATCAACCGTAAGGCATTTGCGACAAGTGTAGAGCCAGATTAGCCAGCGCTTCCGCGCAGTCCGATCTGGACCAACATTGTTCGCTCATTAGTCACAGAAGGTTTCCAGATACTTGACAATCAGTATCTATTTGGATCTGTACACGTGTAATTATTACGAAAATATACAAACATACTAGCATTAACATAATCGATCTATATAGAGGTGCTACCTCTTTACGAGAATATACAAACATACTAGCATTAACATAATCTATCTATATAGAGGTGCTACCTCTTTACGAAAATATAGAAACATACTAGCATTAACATAATCTATCTATATAGAGGTGCTACCTCTTTACGAAAATATACAAACATACTAGCATTAACATAATCTATCTATATAGAGGTGCTACCTCTTTACGAAAAACAACAACCTTTGAAAGAATAAGTGTACACTTAAACCATCAATGAGACTTCCCACGAGAAAATCAACATAGTCGACCCCGATCAGCCTAAGCACGCCGCGTAGTCTAACACGGACAGACATTTGGAACGGCTCAAATATCGATTTTTGAAATGACAAGACGGTGATAATATTCAATTCGTATTTGTGCATGGCCATTATATATCTATAATGACGGCCCGCCCCCAATGGGGTCCGTTATTAGTTGGCGTCTCTTAAAAAACTTTGATCATTTTTCTTTGTCTATCTGTGTGTTTCCTATGAACAAAACACACCATTTATGGACATTTTCGTATTAATATGAGCCGAATATAGCGATCTCCGGTGTTGGTATTCCGGTGCTACACTTCTAGTGATTTTGTCAAAAGTTTCATCTTGGATTTGATTACATGTAGACATACAGTAACACATATGATTTAACTATGCATGTTCATAGGTGCATCCGGGTCTTCTCACAGGCATTAAGACCCCAACTCGCTTGACGCAGTTCATATGTCTGTTTTGTGGTTAAGCATGCTAGACGCTGAAAACCAAACCTAACGAAATGTATAAGTAAATAGTAAGTTTATGAAATTAAAATATTGTTTACAACTTGTGTGGGTCACAGGAAGTTATGTACCTCTGTATTTATGTATAACGACATGTGCGTACCATGTCTGGCCATGTTACATTATCGGAATCGAAAATCAATTAAAAATAGTCTGTGAGTGAAAATGTTCGATCTAGTGAAAGAAAAACCTTTCAATTGTGAAAAGGTTGTGTGTACATTTTCATTACAAAACTATATTTTATTAATATTTAATCTAAAGATCCTCAGTTTACAAATCAAATACAAGTTCTAAACAATACACCTGTTATGTAATGTAATTATAGAGACCAATTGCTCTGATCGAGCATAACCTTTCTAGCTGCAATAGGCACATTTGGTAGTGTACTAGCAGTGTACTATATCGTGTACAAGCATCTGAAAGATGCTGAAAAAAATCAAGAGACAGATTAAGATTTAAGGAAGTCGGGGTGCGATACTAAAATTCTTTCCGAAAAGACCCCGTGGTTTTTTTTACGTGTCCAGTGTATAGCTCCGATACAGGAGGGGCACTCTTTCATGGAAAGGACCAATACTTGGCGGCCTCTATTTGAGTGGAGAGACACTTAAAGCACCTTAAAAGAATCCAGAACCCGGATCGGGATTTGAACCCCTAAACTCTGGATTGACAGTCAAGCGTGTAAACTACTAGACCACTTGGTCACTCTGTGGTGTGTAAACAACAATACAATGGTTACATTAAATAAGTGTTAACAAGTTGTTCAAAGTAGAAAACAATAATAATCTAAATATCGCTGCGAGACCATGAACGAATTGAGTGTTCGAATTTGTTCATACAAAATATGGAAAATATATTAACCCTTTACCTCATACACCAATTCTGCAGCAGACGACTTTGAACATATTTTGTCAACACATAGAAAATCTCCATAATTGAATGGATAACCTATGACAAAAAGAGGAAAACATTGTGGCTAAAGGAGAAATTGCACGTTTTGTGCAATTTCTTTTTTTGTCACTATGTTTTCAAAAAGCCATCTGCTGCAGAGGCGTCAGAAAGCGTCTATATGAGGGAAAGGGCTATGTCCACTATAATTGAAAATGAAAATATTTGAAACACATTTGTTGCAAAAGGAGAACTTGATCATGATGAATGATCTTTTCATTGTTCACAGTGTTTTCAAAATTCGACTGCTGCAAATGCACCAAACTGCGTCTGCAGGTGGGAAATGGTTTAGTTGTTTTACAGTTTCAGAACTACCCTTTTATAAGTATTCGTTTAAAAAAACATAATAGTGCTTTATATGACTAACAATCATCGAATTGAGTTAATAAAGCAGATCCCTGTTTAGACAACCTTCGTCTGTCTTTCTGTCTCGAACGGTTCTTAACAATTTGTCTAAATTTGTTTATTATTTCCGATCCTGTTGTAGATTTCCTGGACATGTAGAAATCCGCATTATAGCCACGAGATCTCCAGCTCAGTTCCACATCACTACTGTCAAATGAGTCTAGTTCCACTGGAACATCTAACAATTGACTACCCTCGTCCAGGTCTTCTTCGTATGCAATACTAAACAACTTGGCTTTCGGTCGTCGCTTTAGTACTGCATTACGCATAGTGTTCTCAAAGGCATCGTGTACATATTCTGTTACAGGCATGTGGTCCTTTTCTTTGTTCATTGTAGGTGTATTTTTAACAGTAGCGTGGTTTGAGTTGTCCTTATTTGTAATCGTTTCCGTTTTATCTTGTAAGGTTGACCCACTTGTGTCATTTTTAAGACATCGACTTCTAACTGTAGCGTTTTTGTCTGCACTATAAATGGTTGAATTGTCCAAAGCATTTTTTAAATTAGTTTGTTTTATGTTTTCACGAATATGGAGCTTTTCATTGGGATACTGGATCTCAGGATTACATTTCGTTTTGTTTATTTCGTTTGCATTACCATTGAACGAATGTCCCTCTTGCTTGCAGACCGCTTTTGTTACATCACCCTCTTTCAGAGTCGAGGTGTTTTCACCGGTCGATTTAGCACAAATTGTTTTCAAAACGTCACGTTTGCTTCTTCTGGAATTATCGTTCTCCGAGGTGCCTCTTCTCCACAACATATGTTCATTTTCTGCATTCTCTTCTTTACTCGTGGTGTCTTGATTCATGTGAACGTTATCATTTAAATCTAGTGACTCGTTTCCATATTGGCTGTGTTTTGTTAATGTTATAGCCGGCATTATCAGATCATCGCAACTATCACTACTACTTAAATCAGTGTATGTAAATGTTGACAACGCTGGATGTATCACAGAACGACTGTTTAACGAGACACGTCGTTTCGTCTGTAATGGTTTAATGCTGGCTGAACTTGTATTGCAACCTGATTCGGAGACCGAATTACGTGCACCACGAACAGTCAAAAACTCGTTCAAGAAACTACTTGTACGATCCTTATTCTTCTGGATAGACTCTCGTCTGATACTGCTTCGACTTCTATGTCTGATCATAATCTTGCTCTGAATTCGCCTGAACGTCTCGTCTTCGTCAATTCCTGTCTCTGTTGATATTGCATTGTCCTGCTTTCTAAAATTATCATGAACTGTTTTCCTAATTCCACCTGGAATAGCTGGTACGTTGTCTGTATCGTCCTCATTATCTGACCTGGAAATGTGTTCTGCTTCAGAATCACTGCTTTCCGATGTGGGATTAGGCCCTACTGTCAATCTGTTTTCCCAAAACTCTATTTTTTTAGACACGCTTTTTCTTCTTATCGTACCTTCGACTGTGTCAGCTTTAATAGTTTTATCTACACTTTCTGTTACCTTACTGGTTCGATTTTTTATACTGGATCGTTTTTTGTCAATTGTTTTCGTTTCTCTTTCTAGGCTGCTGTTAAATTCCTCATAAGTACATGGAATATTATCTATGTCATGATGACTGTTACTTGATGTGTCATTCACATCAGCATGAATATCAGTTTTCTTTTCTTTAGCATGTGCAACTTTCAAATCGCTACCAGTGTTCATCCCTAATGGTTTGTTAGACAACGACCTCCGTCGATCAGTATGTTTTTTCCTGTTCTTTAATGTTTCATTTCTTTGTAATCCTTTCGAGTTTCTATTCCTACAAGATTGCATATCGATTTCGTCCTCTGTATCGGAATTGTTCGTGACCGATGACTTACTTTCTCGAGAAGACAGAATCAATTTGTTTACGGGACATTTTTTAATTGCGTGGTCCTTTCTATCACTATCACTATCATTTGATAAGTACGGTGGTACAGGTAGCCGTATTCCGTGTGTACGTCTTATGCTGTTTCGTCTTAAACTGTTTCTTCTACTTTTTATACTACATGTATTGAGATTTTGGTCAGTGTCTGATCCGTGTTGATCTACTGAGTGTGATGTGTAACGCCTGTCTAACGCATCTTGTTTAAATATATCATTACTCTGTTTGCTTTCATTATTTAAATTATGTAATGAGCCTACTGACTGTTTATTAAAATGAACTGCCTCTGTGAATATATGTTCGAATTCTGTATCGGAGTTCGTCAGTATATTTGCATTGGTGTCAGCTTCACCTCTACTGAGCTCAACGTCAGGTGTATTATTAATAAGACTAGGTTTCATTAAATTATTAGCTGTGTCTGAAGTTGTTTTTTTTATGTTTAACACAGTACTATCCGTAGTAAACAATATTCGATCATATCTTCTATTGTCGTGTAGCGAATGTTTTGATATAACTTTTTCAGAATCATTATAAAGTAGTGCTGTATTACATTCTTTACTACTTACATTGTCTTTATTGGTGTTGGCAATATTAAATAGAGTATCAAATTCGTTTCTGTGCTGGGGAAGGTTCTTTGTGTAGGCATGCATTGGGATGCCCATACGTGTATCAATTTGGTCAATCTTTTCTAATACATCAAGAAGTGGTGTTAGATCTATATCGATGCTTCTCTCAGCTCTGAATCGTCTTCTCCACGATCCACGTTCGTAGCTTGGACTTTCACAATATGAAATATAGCGTTTGCCAGTATTTTCATTGGAGCATCTTAAACAAAACGAGGACTTTGTAAATCCCGATCTCAACATATGTCGTTCGTTTGTTGAATTGCCACATAGCTCACAGGGAAGTACATCGGTATTTTCTTTTGAGTCGCCGTCGTAAGATGCATTAGGTGAATCATGTATGAATCTGGTCGTAAGCGGTCGTTCTCGTTCAGTATTTTCATTTAAATTTTCTCTGGATTCAGATGTGTTTCTGGAAAGTAAAAATAACGTTCATAGATAGTGTCTATATTTAAGGAACATAAAGCTTTAACAGTTTTAAAAATTACAATTAAATAATTGTTTACATATACTTAAAACGTTATGAATTAATAGTAATCCGTTATGATACAAACACGATCGAGGATGAATAACAAGAGGCCCAAGAGGGCCAGTATCGCTCCAGGGCCATAATGCAAAATTTAAATCTCCAAACAGCCCTGTCCCCTGGTGGCCATGATTTTTACTAACTACCATGGCTTAAAGAAATATTGTAGAGTGTCACCAAAGGAACATTCTACAGAGTTATTTGAATATCGGCCTGACACTTTCGGAGGAGAAGACTTTTTAAGTTTTCTCTATAGCCATATAAGGCAAAATAGCCCCGCCCTCTGGCAGCCATGTTTTGACCAATCACATGGCTTGAATGAATCTGATAGAGGGTCAACCAAGGAACATTTCTTTCAAAATTAGTTGAAAATCAGCTCAACACTTTCGGAGGAGAAGAATTTTTAAGTTTTCACTATGGCCATATAAGGCAAAATAGCCCCGCCCTCTACCGGCAATGTTTTTCGACCAATCAACATGGCTTGAAGGAACCTGATAGAGGGTCACCAAATTAAGATTTTTTTCACTAAAGCCATATAAGGCAAATTAGCCCCCCCACATTCTTGACAACAATTCTTAATACGGATAATACATGTATATATGTACAAGTTATTAACCCAGTGTGATACACTATGAATTATATTAGTTTTACATATATTCACTGTTTTCACCCTAATTAATGCAATTTGATATTTTCTTTTTAAATAATTTGTTCATATTTATCTGATATATATCTGTCTATCTTCAAATGCCAATGAATATCAGATATCCAGCCAGGCTATGAATTTAAGTTTCGTTTTGACATTGTATTTTCGTATTAAACGGATGTTTTGTTGGTAAACTATTATTCAAATGTTGTGAAAAGTAACGTTTTCATATAAAGGGCATATTAATACAAAATGTAATTCGTCTCCAATAATGTAGGTATTTCTATTTAAATAATAAGTTCAAATTCAAAACATGTTTTCAACTTTGTCATTGCGTCCTGTTTTTATAGCTAAACTGTGGTTAGAGCACATACTATTTGATAGAGTTCGTCGATATATATATAAGGCATGTCAATCGTTAGGCAATTTTTCAGTGTCCAATACTGTTTTGAAATCTTTGAAGTAATAAGCTTTTGATGACTTCCATATATGCATGTGCTACTTCTGTATTGAAATACAAAAAACTACTCGTTGTTTAAATGATTTAAAAAGTGTTCAAATAAAAGAGATTTAATCTTAGTAGACCAAGTGATTTTGCCGAATTCGTCTAAATTTCGTAACATATTATAGGGTGTCTAGAAAACTAAGACCTAAGACCTACTAGAAAACTAAGACACGTTGTACTAGAAAACTAAGACACATTGTACTAGAAAACTAAGACACATTGTACTAGAAAACTAAGACCTAAGACCTACTAGAAAACTAAGACCTAAGACCTACTAGAAAACTAAGACACATTGTACTAGAAAACTAAGACCTAGTAGTAGACCATGTGATTCTGCCGAATTCGTCTAAATTTCGTAACACATATTATAACATTATTTGGGGTATCTATAATCAGGCATGGCTACTAACTTTGTCCAATAGTTGATACAGTTGGATATCTAATGAACGGCTATGGAATAACGACCACATTCGTCTAAAACAAAGAAATAGCCTGTACTTGGTTTTAAATTACAGTTCGATCAGTTCATAATACTGATAGCCCCAACTATCAGAATTAAAACAGTATAGTTTTATAATTTCATCAACAATCTTAAAAGCATCCTGTGATTTGAAATGTCTGAATTTATATTGGTTTTTTTGTATATACAATAACAAGCGTTCCTTCCTTGCGCTGCTCGTGGTTCCAGTGTTTTCAGTCAGCAAAGTAAACTACTAAAACAGGTACCCAAGTATTTGTAATATGGTGCGACTTCTATTTCATTGCCCTTAAAATACCATTTTTTCGTAGTTCTTTACTACACTGCCGTTTCGGAAAATTATAATTTTGTTTTATATACATTTGTGCTCATACCTGTAGCGATGCAAAATCTCTCAATTCTATTAATTTGTTTCTGTAAACAGACAACATAATCTGATATGTTTGCAATAGAAGTGAGAAAATACCGTCTTTATTTTTATTTACAAATAGCCATTGTGTGCATTAATGTTTATGAGTTATATAAAGTCATTTGTGAAGCGAGAACACAATATAGGATATCTTAAACAACCTTGCCTAGTTCCGATCTGAAAATCGAAACATTCAGTTATATTAGTATTATTCACTTGTGTTACGTGCCGGGCTAAAGACGCAGAAGATCTTTTCAGCGAAAAGTATACTCAACCCTGAAGGGGTCCCTTGTCTTATATATGTAATCCTAAACTCCATCACTTCGAAACGGTGATGTAAATTTGCATATCCGAAGATTTTCGTTACACTGTATGGTAGTTGTCTTTATCCCACCGCTGACACCAATGTAACGTGCCGGGCTAAAGACGCAGAAGATCACTTCAGCGAAAAGTATACTTCACCCTGAAGGGTCCACTTGTCTTATACATGTAATCCTAAATTCCACCACTTCGAAACGGTGATGTAAATTTGCATATCCGACCGTTTTCGTTACACTTGTACTGATGCAGATAGTTTACTATACATAGATTGAAACGCAGTTTAAAAAAGACCACTTATGCCTATTCTTCTTAATGAATCCCATAGCCTATCATGATTAGTGCTATCAAAAGCTTTTCTGGTGTCAATCAACAAACAGTAGAAACGACTTTTCCTTTTGGATAGATATTTTTTAACTCATTATTGTAATGTAAAAGTATTATCAATAGCGCTGTAATCTTTCCTAAAACCTGCCTGTGCCATAGTTATCACTTTATATTTATCTGCCCATTGATTTAGCCTTTCTGTTAATACTGAGATAAATATCTTGCTTACACTACTTATGAGTGAGATGCCACAATAGTTTCCTGGATCATTAATTTCTCCTTTTGCTACGGATTGGTACAATTAAACATTTACTTCGGGAACAGGGAAAGACACGACTTTCAAATATTGACTTAAACACATGAGTCATAATTGGAATTATATCATTACTTATATATTTAAACATTTATGAGCATAATCCATCTGGTCCACAGGATTTATTTAATTTCAATTAGGACATACTTTGAGCAATTCCATTAGAGGATTTACAGGCATTTAGGTATATAGAATGCTAGTTCTTTCTTAAATATATTACTAAAATAGCGTAACTATACAAGAGTACTCATTGGTTTCGTTATAGAACCTTTAACAAGTTTCCAAAGAATTGCGACAAGCCCCGGTAGCTAAGTCGATTGTGAGTTCAAACCCAGATCGCCCAAGATTCTTTCCGTCGTTTGATGAAAGTCATTGAGACAAGCGGCATTCGTCTTCGACCAATGACCTAACATTCTATGTGGCAAAGCAGCAAGTTGCTTGGAAAGATTGGTATGTCTTTTTGGTGTGAACTGGCCGTCATGATATGACTTTAACATTGTTGAAAACGGCGTTAAACCCCAATCAATCAACCAAAATTACGACACATGTGTGTCTCGTTTCTGTCTATTTTTCGTTTCGTGTAAAAAAAAATTCAAATTACATTTGGCCTTTAAGTGATTTCTGGTAGTTTTATACTTTTGATAATCTATTTCGTTTTTGATAAATCTTCTAAATGGTCTAAGTGCATTATTTTTCAGACTTTTATATTTGTGGCATTCTTTGTCCGAACAATCAAACTTGGAACTATCTGATTTTGTAAGGTTGTATGTCCTTTGTTTATATCCAATCTTCATTGACTGCCCTGCAATTGTATAACCATCACTATAATCAACTAGGTTTGCTTCAATATAATCTGAACGGGGAAAATTAAATCATCTGAAAATTATTTAAGTATTCGTTAAAGTTCTCTAAGAAGTCTTCGACGTAACATCCATCCCATGCATCTTATCATGTTGTTAATGTGTCTTGTAAACAATTGTCAACGTTATCATTTATATTTGTTTGTAATAATGAACATGTTATTGGAAATAAAATGATCTGAGAACTCTTCGTTTTCAACATACATATTATTTACACATTGAAACAAGTCAGTAGATACAATAAAATAATAAACTAAACTTTTTCATCGTTTGGTGTATATCTAACCAAGTGCATTTATGTATTCTTGTTACCACTTTTAAGAATCTTAAACACAGGTTTATTTGTTCTGTCGTATGGTTTTACATATGTTTGTTTGAATGGTGTTTTTCGCCTCCTTCAACATTCTGCTCAATTAGTATATCAGGGCGTTTCCTGTGTAAGTTACCGGCACAATTGGTCCATTTATCCTAACACCTGCCAGTTACTCGTAATGCTAACTCCATAATCTTTTATCGCAAATGAAGAAAATATTTGAAGTGTTTGATATGACCCAGCCGGGGATCGATCCCACGATTAACCGAACCGAGACGGTCAATCTACTGCTGCACCACCGAGGAGGTCATTTGACATTATATTGAGCGGTCTCGCATAATTGACTCTGCGTAAAGTGTCGACCCTGATCCGCCTAAGCATAAGCATGCCGCGCAGGCTAACCCGTACAGACACGTTTCACCCCCTGTTGATTTTCTATTTCAGGAATCATTACTCTATACCTATATCCCCCTTATACGGACTGTTTCGGTCCGGATCAGTCTGCGCGAACAACGCAGACTGGTCTGGTCGATACATTAGGCAGATGCCATAATGTTGGATTTCTCGCGGGACGGCTCATATATTCAAATAAATGAGTTTAATGTAAGAAAGCATACACGCTGACACATTAAAACTGAGAGCATGGGCAATATAATATATCAATGGAAAACGTGAAAAATATAGAGACGTACTTAAAGAAATTAGAAACGCAACTTCTTTAAACATGAGATATAATGTTCAAATGTGTCCTCAATAGTTGTGCATGCCTTAACCGTTACTGCACTTCGTTACACTTTACTATCGACCAAAAAACGTCTTCGAGTGACAACCGATAGGACGTGCAGCACGGGTTTATTGTAAACCACATGTCACGTGCATACAGGTAACTGTGTAGAGTGTACATGCTCGGTCACTGTACTTGATTCATCAGCGGGGACTAGTCAGTACTTTTTCAGCATTAAAACCTATTCTCATCGAAATTGAGCATGCCACGTCTAAGT
>JAUELF010246074.1:0-12204 GCA_031471495.1 Clinocardium nuttallii | reverse complement strand
GTAGGGGGGAAATTGCCAACAGAGATATGTCGTCGGCGAATGAAGGGTTACTAACAGGTATTGACATGATGTTAGTGCCTAGGTTACTGTCTTGTAATGTCTTTACAAGCTCATCGATGTACACTAGGTATAGGAAAGTGGACATAACTCCTCCCTGGCGTACACCGCGTATTACGTTAAACGTAGTAGACGTTTGCTTGGCGTAACGTATGACACACTGAAGACCTGTATAGGATGCTTGTAAAATCCTAAGAAGTTTACCCACTAGTCCCATTCGGCCTAGTTTGAGGAACAATGATTAGTGTCTCACACTATCAAAAGCACCCTTTTGGTCGAGACAAGCGACGTAAACATATTGTTTATATAAATATTGGTATGATGTGAAAGAGTAGATTATGTTGTTTATAAATATATAGAATATAGACATTTGCTTTTCTTAGAGATGTACATAAAATATTCAGAAAGTTCTCTATGTAGCGTTGAACACGTTACGTTATGTGAAAAACGCGGCCATCGGATGTTTTATTTATATTTATATTGTGTGTTTTTTAATTAATCATAATAATGTTGGTATATTGTACTTTGTACGTATATATAAATATCGTCATTGACCGAAATTCATACATTATAACATCTCTGAAGTTATAAGTAGGGATTTATGACTATAGTTTGCAAAATTGCACATACTAAGTAAGGAATAGCTTTTCAATAAGTCTCTGGTTTTCATAGACAGATGTACTGGAAAAAGTATTTCCAATGCTTTCAACGGCTAATGCTTGTGTCTGGTGTGCTTAAACATGGTAGTGAGGTTGGTAATGACCTTCACACGACCCCTATTTGCCACACAGACTAATAATGTGAAATGACAAATGCCGGCTATTCGGTGGACATACACAATAATTCTTATGGCCCTGAAAAGGTTGCGCTTCCGTGCGGCATAATGTTTGACAAATATCTCTTTTTGTAACTAAATATACGAACACTTCGTTTTTATCGTGATTACAGTTCAGGGTCCGTGATTACGAACAGTCTCAAGTCCAAGTCTAGACCAAAATACAATACATAATTGATCTATATTCTATTCCATTTACAATACTTTGTGTATATAATAGATAATAAGATGTTCAATAGATTATTATAATTCAGCGAACATTCGCTGTTTTGCCTCTCAAGTTTGAACTCAAGAATTGAGAATCTTCGTAATCATGACCCCATGTTTCATTTACAAGTCTGAAATACCAAAACCAGAAGTATATTAATTTTGTTATAAAGGTTTTAAAATACTTCGAGTAGTTAAAGGTGCTGAATCATAGATTGTGATCAAATTTTGAAATGGTAAAACTTCTGCCAATATTGCTAATAGTGACAAATAAGTAGGTTCTAAGTAGTTCAGATCTATTTTTGCAGTAAGTGTTGAAGAATTGTCAATTGAAAGTCATGAAAATGTGTAAAAAATGGCTTAATGGGTATGTATACCCAGTAGAAATGAAGCATATACGTTCAATATTTACAGGTTTATGGTACCCGAAAGTGAATTTATTTCTCTGATGTTATACCAGTATTATGATTCTAGTATTTCAAGACATCTATTGGACAGTTTTTAAATGACTATATTATCATATTTCTGTGATTCAGCACCTTTAAGCTTGGTCTTGCAGGATATCTCACGCACACACGAAGACGCTATTTAGTACACACTTGCAAATAAAACCAGATTATCGGAACCAATGTAACCTACATATTTTCTTGCCAGATTCTGATTTTTAAAAATTACAGACACGTGGACAGTTTAGAGGCAATATATCAATTATGTTCTCCTACAACCTAGAACGTAACGTTGCGTTACGTAACGTTGTAATACCACAACCGTACTATTGACCGCATTTAAATACATCCTCAGTACCCAGGGCATTTATAAAATAAGAAAGGTACCCTGCAAAAATTGGCTAGCGAAACTTCGTAATCAAGCCACATATCTCAAGCGACACGGAAATTGTTGAGTTATGGGTAACATCCTGGTTCACAGTGATACAACGAGATCGCGGTCAATCAAATGGCTGTATTTCCCCTTATTAATTACTCATAAGTACGTATTTTGGGTCTCCGTTGTAGATTTGTTAATGTCTCTGTCTTCATATCACTTGGCCTCTCACCACTGTGAGTTCGAGTTCGGACTTTCATGTGAGGAAGCTATGGTTTTGTGGTGGTTTTATGTCCGGTGAAACACATTGGGACTTTTCCCATCACTTAAGCTGGGTAACCATGTGGCGACTTTAAATAAACCTAACTTATAATAACCATTTTGCCTTGGGTATCATATTGTTATGAATTCCCTGGGTACCGAGGGTGTTTAAATATAGATACCATTACATAATGTGTTCAACTGTTTGTAACTTAAATATTGACCGAATGATTGTATTGGGTATGGTCATTTTTAACTATGAACAAAATACACCTTTTCACTCGCTATCTGACAGCTATAACGCGTTTTATTTTAGACATGGGCTGTATTTGAAACAAAACACATCATTCCATCAAACGATGTTTTAACAGAAATATACAAAGTAGTCGTCTATCTCAATTGTAATGAAGAAACAATGATGCAATACCATATCACTTCATAAAGTACAACTGTAAGAACTATAAAACAAAATGAACTATGCGTACTATTTTGTCAGTGGTCATCGAAATGATACATTTTCAGTGGTAGAAACTATCTACTATTTCACATTTTCAGCGGTAGAAAATATCTACTATTTCAAACCACCCTACATATATAGTCGTTACCAGGCATTCATCCAGTTGTTGTTTTTCATGATTTTCTTCTTGTTTTCCAAGAAAAGGGCCACTTGCTCTCCCAGCTCTTCTTGACAATAGGCACACACTTACAACAGCAGGAACCTCCTGAAGAATGGTGGATGATATATATATATATATGTTGTCTTGGACTATTCATTATTCTATAAAAACTGTCTGAAAAGGGAATGAGCTCGTTCTTACACAACATTTATAGATGTATGTTCATGCAAACACATTTCAACGATGTTAACTTGGATGTGCAAGGGTAAACGAAAAAAGGGAAATGAAAATCGTTTGTTTACATCTAACATCTCTTCTAGTTACACGTCTCTTTTCAAGTTAATTGAGGTATCCGCTGTGGTCGAGTGGTTAGCGTCGGGGATTTCGAAACCGGGTGTCCCGGGTTCGACCCCCGGTCGCGGCACTACGGTCCTGGTGGACTGTCCTTGGGCAAAGCACATTTTCTAGCCTAGTACTGGTTTGTTTACCCAGGGATCATGGATAAGTGAACTGTCGTCGCGATATAACTGAAATAATGTTGAAAGCGGCGTAAAACCCTAGTAAATCAAATCATTTCTATTGACATGATCTACCACAGAAATCCTTAACATCAAGTTATTCATAACAGAGAAGAAAAGTTTCAACAAGTTGTAGAACATACACATTTCATCTGTTTTTACATCTTCAATAAGTAGGTCTGGGTTATGGACTTGAATTCACAATATGTAGAAGGCTGTTTGTGTTCCTCTTACAAGTGCTTTGTTCATTATCCCCTGTCAAAAGTAGAGTGGATATTTGTTTGCTATTGTCCGTCAGGCTAGAACAGGGTTGGGTGGATTCGATTCAAACTATATGGGAATGTTTATCAGCACAGGGAAATGTCAGACGGCCACAAAATACCAGAGTTATGATTAATTGAACTTTTATTGTATATGGAATTCATATAATTTGAAATAATGGAAAGGGAAATAACCTACTGTATAAATACCAATTTAAATTTATTAATTATCTCCCGTATATGCCTTTGTTAAACATGTCGGAAATGGTCATTATTGTACTTGAGACACTGAAGCGGTAGACAATGTCTTAATGTTGTAGTTTCATCATTAGGCCCAATATTACACTTGGTGGTGACGATACTTTACAAGTCAGTAGAACCGTTGCACACGAAGTAACGCGCCACATGACTTAGTTGGTTGAAGCCGATCCCAGGTAGCGACGTTGGTAGCTGTCAATTCAGGGGTTGTGAGTTCGAATCCCGGCTCGGCCAACTTTCTTTCCGATGTTTGACAAAAGTCGGTGCGACATGCGTCATTCGTCTTTCACCAATGGATTAAGTGTTTGTGGAAAAGCAGCCAGTTGCTTGGGTAGATTGTTGTGTGGAATACTGGTGTGATAAAACCAGGAAATCATGACATGTGTAGGTGAACTGGCCGCCGTGATATGACTGAGCAGTTTTTGCAAAACGACGTTAAACCCCAATCAATCAATCAAGTGTGTGTTGATTGTGTTGAAACAGCTTGCTCTGCAAATGATAGTTTGTTAATTTCTTCTTTTAGCTTAAAATTTTCAGTTTGCAATATAACAAGTTTTGTGCAGAGGTGCTCATTTTCAGTGTGGTCACCATGCACTGGTCATGGAAGACTGTTGTCTCTTGAATCAATCAAAAGTCATATATACAAGATATGAAGACATTTCATAAAATATAAACATGATTGATTGATTGGCTTTTAACATAATTTTAGAAAAGAAAAATCAAGTCATATAACGCTTGTCGGTTCACCTTTATATATGTTGCCTGGCTGTCTCACACCAGGATAGTACGACACACACTAGTCTTTCAGCTAGCTGCTTTTCAACATAGTCTGTTAGCCCATTTGCTGGAAGTGGAATGATGCTTGTCACATTGACTTCTGTAAAACGTTCAATATCACAACCCTTTTATCGACAGCCTGCGTCGCTACTGGGGTTGATAAAAGAATAATGAGGATACGTTGTGTTACATACTTCTGAATGATTAATTAGTGTTCAAAAGTTGAATGTAGAGACTAATATATACATAAATGTGTCTTTTCGTTTTGGACAGCCTGTATCTTTTTTTATACATATTTAAAACTGTCAATCATGGAAGTTTTAATGAAAATGCATTTCCTTTACGAAACCCAAGACTGATGTCACCGTCACATTACCAACGCCTTCAATTACAGTCGTCAAGACTGATAAACACATTAAAATTCATTCTAAGAACATAGTGTTTAGTCATACACCATTATACATTAATACAGTATTCATATTTGGTACAATGAATTTCGTATACCGTCTCCTGTTGTTAGGAGGTCCATTTATGGATAGGGACGGATATTCTTGTATGACCGTCTCATACACATATATATTCACGCTTATTTATATTACATCAAATATGTTTTCTCCGATAACCTAGACTTTGTTTCTACTTCCATCATTTCCAATCATATAGTTCTAACAAATATATTCAATTCTTTAATAATATTACTTCTCATTTATATTTTAATGCGCGCTAAATTACCTTAGCTGTCGATGCGCCATTAAACACTAAACATTCATTCATATTAGACGGCTAAAACAAAGACATCTCAAATTGTTGTTGCTTAATAAAAAAAAAATCCACCAGCATTAAAAGAGAACATTTAACATCGAGACTGGGTTTTCATATTAAAACTTGATATTAATGTGAAGTACGCCATCCTGGCACGTATTAATGATGTCTTCTGGACAGTAAACAGTAAATGTAAGAGGCGGAACAAGAAACCCATTTAGGAACCGACATTCACTGCCATAACTCTGTTCTCAATGGTAGTTTCCCTGTTATGTTTAACGGAGACTTTTTTCTGGCGCTTACTATTGGGATCGTTGAAAGCAAAACGTAACACAATTTGATGAGGTTGTCGCACCAAGTTCTTTGGTAGAGTCATTTGAGCCGTCCCGCGAAAATCCAACATTATGACATCTGCGTAATGTATCGACCAGATCAGCCTGCGCTATCCGCACAGACTGATCCGACACATTACGTCTCTAAGGGAATAAGGTATAGAGAAACGATTCCTAAAACAGAAAATCCACAAGAGGCTAAACGTGTCCGTCCGGGTTAGCCTGCACGGCATGTTTAGACTTTAGACAGAGACCACAATGTTGGTTTTCTCGCGAGAAGGCTCATTTGTAACCTTTTAATCGGTTTGGTGCTTCTTAAACGGGATCCTTACAGGTTCTATGCTCGTCGCCTTCTGTATGATGCAACCGTCAATCTGACCAGAAAGTTGCCCTGTTTCATCCTCGATATTGACGTCAAGTTGACTGTCTACGTAACTGTCGGAATTATCTTGGGAAATATCAACACTAGCTGAACACTCGTCCTGAGAGGTGCTATCAATCCCATGTATCCTCTTCACATACACCATGCCGTCATAAGTAAACATTCTCATTGAATGTCTTAACAACAACCTTTACATGCCAACTTCTTCTGTAGACAGTCCTTGGTATGAAAACTTGTATACTGTAATCCAGCCATTTGTGCTCTTCAACAGAGAGATCTTAACTGGCCAATTTTGGCGAACCATTCCCTTAAAGGAAATTAGTGTTTTAAAACTTTAGCCCTGAAAATGATAACAATATTATGTTTTTATTAGATTGATACCCATACATGTACCGATTTCCTCACGTTATAATTCTAAAGTCAGTACTTGGCTCATGCTGACCTTAGCTAGGCGTTAACAAAGTTGATATTGATATCATACTCCCCGTTACACAGTTTCTTTTTTAATTATATTGCAAATTTGACTTGTCATTCCTTTACCCACTAGCCGAACTTGAACATCACCTGAATATCTTGGTTCTGGGTGGAAGCAATGGTAACACCTTTTCGGCCAGCATCTCAACGACAGCAGTTAACTTGGCATCTGATAGAGGAAAGCACATATGTCACTTGGTTGTATCCACGACCGAAGTCACATAACATCTTCTTTTTTCCACCAATCAAAGTAACAGTAAAATGATCGTTATAAAAGTAGAACAATGGTTGAAGCAGTTTCGACTCGGACAAGTAAGATTGTGGGGAAAGTGTCATAATTCGCATCGAGTGTCCAATCTAGGATGGAGGATCGTGCAAATTCTCACATAATAGTTCACTCTAAATTTGTATGGAAGGGGGTTACATAGAAACAGCAGGAAAAATGCATCAATTTGTTCATAAAAGCAATTTTCGGATGAATTTCCCGCTGTTTTAAAATCCTAGATTAGACACAGCGCATCCATGTCTTAATCAAAGCTACATATGCCCTTCATTGAAAGAAGAAAATGCCACAAGTTTATTTTTGTTTATTTTCCAATTAAGAATTAAGTAGTGTTTTAAATATCCTTGGTTTCCAAGGATTGTGGATTTTAAAACTGTTTGTGTGTGTGTGTGAACACTTTAAATTCCTGGCTAACATTCAAGGTAAGACTCTCCCAAATTGATGCACATTTACACTGTTATTATTCTCTTTTTAAGCTCACATGAGGACAACGGGGCAGGCTTCTTTTCCTTATTTATACATATTCTAAAAACTTAAACATGCTAAACAGCTGATTTAATTGGTTCGAGATAGATATAAAAGAAATATCTTCAAAATCGTTTCGGAAAATCGAATTAAACTATGCATAGTGCTTTAAACTCCTTTTGCCAACTCTCTGTGTAAACTTCAGAATTATTGGTGGCTTTAATATTGTTTTGAAAGTATTTTGAAACCTTTTATTTAAAGATAAAATCACTTGCATGCAACCATAAGGCTAACTGTAACGTTTCTGTCAACACACTGACATTACGAAGTTATAATGATAATCAATATTGATCGATCCTCATCTGTGTGCAGAGATACATTATTTGATATTTCACTATGCCTTACATCACATAATTATTATGAAAATAAACATCGTGGGATTGATGGCAAAACGTTTAAACATTGGTAAAAATAAATGTGTGCTATGCAAAGAGTTGTCATTAGACAAAAGAGATGAGTGTCGAATTCTTAAACATGACTTAAACCGTATGGCATTGCAATGGCCCTGTAGACAAAAAAACCCAAATGGAAATGTTTAAACCTTTAAGATAGTCCCAGCAAGCATGTATGACATATAGTTGCCCAAAGGTCAAGCAAGCATGTTGGACATATAGTTGCACACAGGTCCAGCAATCATGTAGGACATATAGTTGCACAAAGGTCCAGCAAGCATATAGGACTTATAGTTGCACAAAGGTCCAGCAAGCATGTATGACATATAGTTGCACAAAGGTCCAGCAAGCATGTAGGACATATAGTTGCACATAGGTCCAGTAAGCATGTAGGATGCCTGTTCTGTATCAAATGTTTGTGATACCAGAATAAATTTGGGGGAGCATATAGTCACCGCTGTGTCTGTCCGTCTGCCTTGCTTTTGTCCGGCCTATTTATCAGTAACCACTTTAATTCAATGGAACTGTAGATTACTGGCCCTTTTTTATTTCTATCTGTAACTGTTTCGTCCAGGCTATTTATAATCAACCACCACACGGAATCGAATGTTAGTTAAAAGAAAGCCTCACTAACAAGGTGCATCAAAATGTTTCTTTGATCATTCAACCTCATTGGCAAACTCATCATATTCATATTATCTTTAAGTAAAGTGGAAAAGCTATTTCCACTCTCGTACTCGCATTTCGTTCTATTTACTTACTTATAGCCAAATGACTTTGCTACATATAGTTTATTGTAGCTCCATGTCTGTGTACTGGTTAAACTTCGGGGAGCATCCATCGGTTCTTTCCCACCAATATCTTGTGTTAGGATGTATCTGTTTGCTTATCCATTAATGTAACATGTTATCCTTTTTGGTGTTAATAAAATATATCATTTTCTTTTCAAATTTGCTTGTCTATTTATACCCTTCGTTCTTTACATTATTAACCCTTTAAATGCTGTATTCTTTTGAATGAACTTGCCAAGCTTGCATTGTGAAGAGACCATAATCTCTTCTGAAAATATCGAGATACATGATTCATGTAGTCGGTTCAGCTGACAGATTGTTACTGCAGATGCATTACCAGTCAGTATTGTTTGTAAACATGTCGATTATGGTATTCTAGGTGTCGCGTGCTTTGAAAACACATCAGGATAAAAGGCGTATATCTTGAACAATGGAAGTATAGTACTGAAACAGAGTTGAACATATTTTGGGAAAATGAGATTTTACCAATGATCACCATGGACTGACATATGACACAGCAATGTCTTCTGAATCATAAATTGAATACTGCTGCAAATCAGATGGTTGGTCTTTATGCTGATTATATTATACGTGCGTACGTATGGTTCTGCTTCTAATTTTGTGACGTTTGTTGTTTCTAGTTGTGCCTCATACGGGTATTCGCAGTTTGATTCCGCGCTAGACACCATTTCAAAGTGAAGAGAGTTGCCTCGCTCATTTAAACCTGTAGGAGATATCATCGAGACGACCCTAAAGAGTACCCGCGATATTGATTTCGTACAACATGTAAAAAGCAACCAATGTAGATTCGGAGCATTATACAATATGGTAATAAGTTTGTTTCTCCGCATCGACCTGGTAAATGGCATAATCTGCACCATTATTGAATTATTTAATTGTGTCTTGCAAATTGCGATTCAGGTTCGAATAGGGCGAACAGTTAAGACTCAAGTGAGACTGTGTATATTCACATTTCCTTGTCAGTCGTTAACTTGACAAGAACAATTTAATGGATATTTTATTCCGTTACATCAGTGTACCGTGTGATCTCAAGGTGGACCAATTGGGCGGTAATCTTCGAAAACTAATACTACTGTAATTATTAAAGGTGTGGAAAAGCATTGCCTGTGCATCCAAGCTAAAGATCTAAAAAAACATTGCTTTATAGATGTTTCTTAAAACATGATACGACCAAATAGTGAATAGTGCAAAGCCAGATCAGACTGAGATGATGTAATGGCTGATCTTGATCTACACCGTTCGTTATTTCCTTAGGTAGTTTGATCTCGGTGCCTCGCTCAATACCTTCAACGTAAAGTTCATACAAACTTTAACTTAACAAATGGTAATAATGGCTGCCCTCATTGGCGCTCAGGGTTGCGGGGTTAGCATTACGACTGACTGACTGATGTCAGGATAAATGGACCAGTAGTACTAGTAACTCAGGGTTGCGGGGTTAGCATTACGACTGACTGGCTGATGTCAGGATAAATGGACCAGTAGTACCGGTAACTTACCCAGGGTTACGGGGTTAGCATTACGACTGACTGGCTGGTGTCAGGATAAATGGACCAGTAGTACTAGTAACTCAGGGTTGCGGGGTTAGTATTACGACTGACTGACTGATGTCAGGATAAATTATACTGGTTACTTACTGCGGGGCGTAAAACCAGATCACTTTTTTTTTGTATAATACATTATATATTAGAATATGTAAAAAGCTTTATTAATTTGTGTGTAAAGTACATATAAGCATCACTCGTATATATAGGTTTCAAGTTTCAATATATGATACATTTTGGTGCAATATGTGTACTCCAATTATTGTGCCAAGCATGCTATTAAGTACAAATACACACTCAAACCACTGATGAGAAATATGTTATTTGAAATACATGTGTATAACTTAGTTTTTATATGTCATGGTATATTGCAACAGTGAAATGTCTACCTCTTGTTATCCGCTATATACACCAAAGGTCGTATGTACAGCACAGTCGCTCCGCTCCTTTCAATGAAAGCCTAAATATCTACAACCATGCATTTATAAACAAAATGATATTTCAGCTAGTGCGTATGTGCGCAAGGTGACCATTACCTATATTATAATGGTAACAATTTGCACATACACGCGCGTGCTTATTTTAACAAACCAGTCTATTTAGATAAACAGAGAAATTTAAATTGGGTTGCTACATGTATCCTCTTTTATCAGTTTAATATTTATACTATAACCGGAGTAATCATACATCACCATACAAACCACCAAACACTATAAACACCCAAGACGTTCTTTCCAGCGATCAGTTTGTGTTCTCTACATGTGCTTTTAAACGCGTGCTGTCGTAGAAACAACCTACACAATTCAATACTTCGCCGTACTTGCTACAAAGTGATAACCTTCACTGTGAACATTGTTTCTTTGATGAAGAAACAATTCGAAAACTTATATGTCGAAAGTTTCGAAACATAACATGTAACACAATCAATGCAAGGACGATAATGTCAATACTTAACAGATTGCGTTATATTATTAACACAAAAATGCAAGGACGATAATGTCAATACTTAACAGCTTGCGTTATATTATTAACACAAAAATGCAATCTGTAGAACTATCGTAATTTCGTACCCAAGCTAGTCCAACTTTCTTTCCAACGTTTGAAAACTGAAGTCAATTCTACACGCGCCATTCGTCTTCCACCAATGGTCTTACAATATATTAACACAAACAGCCACTTGCTTGGAAAGATTGTTGTGATAAAAGCCATGAAACACATGAGTAGCAGATCTAGCTCACGTGATATGTCTGACTTATTTTGCAAACGATTTTAAACCCCAATCATTCAAACATTAATTTGAAGTATCGTATGAAAATATGATCTGTATAAAACTATAAATATTTGGCTTTATCTTTCTTTTCCCCAGAGATATAGTGGGCAGAATTGAAAATATAATGAAACCCGTAGTCCATGTTTTCAGTGAAACGTAAATGCAAATTGCTTTTACTCGGATCACTACCATACCACAAACCCTTTTCAATTCGTTTACTTATTTTTTATTTTTGCAACGTCTAAAATGAAAACAATTTTAAAACCAAGTTAGTTTCCAAAATACATTATTTGACAAGCATCATTTCCCTGGATTAGTCAGCGACGTCACTGAATAGGTACACATTTACACATTATTTTTTATACGCAAATATTCTTTACACGTTTTATTTCGGTTTTACGCCCTTTTCAACATTATTTCAGTTATATCACGTCGACAGTTCACTTATTCATCATCCCTTGCATTCTCGGTACCCATGCTATTCATAACATATATGATACCCTGGGCAAATTGGCTAGCGAAACTTCGTGAAGCGTGCACCATGATTTTTCCGTATCTACGAGGGGTGTTCGGAAAGTTTCGGGACAAGTGCCTTAACCGTAACTTTTTCTTTTAAATACTTGTACACAATTCTTTAAACGTACATAGCTCTATATACCTTCTATTCATTTTCAGAAGCAAAATGACAAAGATAAAAAAATAAGACTCTAGTTATTATCACCATAGCAACGTTATGTAAACTTGAGCGGGGCAACTAAATGTATAATAATTGCAGAAGATCTTTGTCGTAATATTGGACACAATACACATGTACTTTCC
>JAUELF010246063.1:0-10596 GCA_031471495.1 Clinocardium nuttallii | reverse complement strand
TAATACGTTGTACATTCTCCGGTGATACGCTACTCATACGATACTCAGAGTGTCAATACGGTAAGTGTATGTATAAACAGTATTACATTTTCAATGGCTTTGTGTGCGCAACGAATACGGTTTTCTCATACGCAATAGTATGACAGGGTCGGGTCATTGAATGTAGTTTTTCGTATTACACAAGGCATTATGAAAAACCTACCCGTCCAAAACAAAATATTGTTCAACTAATTAAACACAAATGGTAAAGTCAAACTTCCATTTCGCCTACATTATCAAAACATAACAGTAAATAACAATATGGCGGCAAACGTTTTATTATATTAAAATGGAAAGAGAAGCACGAGTTTCTACAGAGGTATATCCATACAACTAATCAACACATTTTACTATAAACAGAGAGACAGAGAGAGAGAGGGGGAGAGAGAGAGAGAGACAGGCACTATTACATACCGACATTAAATTGTTTCTATAAATAGATTTGACAGTTATACGAATTAAATATATATTTCATGTATGTTTAAATTACGCTCTTTTCCACTTGTAGATGCGTTATGCCCCTTCAACAGCTGACGATCTTGAAAACATTGCGACAAAAGGAGAAAGTAGTCATAATTGATTTCCACAATGTTTTCAGTTGTTTTTTTCAATATTTATACGTGCATATCAACAGATAATTCATCCTATATGCTAGCAAATTTGTCTTCTGTAGATTTGATTTTTTACTTAGAATGTTGGTCAAACCTTTGCGTGAAGTAGGCCCTGATAGACGGTGACCCTGATAGGCGAGCTGAGCCACATTGCCCTCCGACAACTCTTGTTATTAGATATTATTACTTAAAACTTTAGTAAAAACTGTAATAAATAAACTTGCTTTTATAGAAACAATGAAGATGCAAAAAGAAAATCAAATACTTACGTGTCAATGTAGATATATATAATAAGCTCCATATAATAGACAAAATGTAAGTCTACGTAGTCAATAATTATATTGTTAATGTATATATATAACCCGTGTTCTTAAAACCTCTTTAACAGACGAAAGTTCCTTTGTCAATAAATAGAAATGTAAACCGTAATACATCTACTCCTCAACGATATTGACATTTGACATTAAAACTTCCTGTTCCTTTAACAAACTAATTTTGTTAAAAGAAGGTATGGTTGGTTAGTTTTCGCTTATATTCCCAGTCTTAAACCTTGTCTTAACACTTTATGAAAGGTTTGATGAATATAAAAAAATAGAGAGAGACAATGAATATGAAAGAGAAAGAGAGATACAGATAATGATTATAAAAGAGAGCGACAGACATACATGCATATACAGAGACAGACATGAGGAGAGTGAGACAGAAAAACAAACATTGAGAGAGAAAGAAAGAGAAAAAGAGATGCGCAGATATATATAGAGAGAGACGAAGAAAATGGTGAAAGTGAGGTGGGAAAGAGAAAGATATAAGATACACACACACACACACACACACACACACACACCCACACACGCACCCACACACACCCACACACACCCACGCACACACCCACACACACACACCCCCCCCACACACACATATATGTGTATATATTCGTATATTTTACAATATTCGAGTATAAAGTTTAAAGTTTAGAAAGATATAAACCGTGTTCTTAAAACTTATTTAGCAGACGACAGTTCCTTTATCAATAAATAGAATAAATAGAATTTGACATCAAAACTTCCTGTTCTTTTGACAAACTATTTTCGTTAAAAGAAGGTATGGTTGGTTAGTTTTCGCTTATATTCCCCGTCTTACACCTTTACTTAACACTTTATTAAAGGTTTGATGAATATAAAAAATTGAGAGAGACAATGAGTATGAAAGAGAAAGAGAGATAACGAGAATGATTAGAAAAGAGAGCGACAGACAGACATACATATACAGAGACAGACATGGGGAGAGAGAGACAGAAAAACACATTTAGAGAAAGAGAGAAAGAGAAAAAAAGATGCCGAGATAGAGAGAGAGAGAAGAAGAAGAAGAAGAAGGATAGAGGGAGATGAGAAAGAGAAAGAGAGAGATAACACACACACAAACACCTGGATATCTGTCTTTATAAATAAGAGTTAGCCCGAAAACCTTTACCTTTCTTCCACTTGCCACAACTTCGAAATATTTAAACCAACAAATGGGAAATCACTAAAAATCAAAGTGCAATTTTAAAAAAGAGCAGCAATCATTTATTTGTCTCAATGTTGCAAAGGTAGATTGCTGCAACCGCGTCACTATGCTTATGTGAGTGGGAAATGGTTTACCATTAACCAAGTGGGTTGTAAGGAAACATAACGGTCGCCATAACACGGACGTTAAACCACGTTAATATGCATATGTGAGTGGGTAAAGGTTAACCATTAACCAAATGAGTTGTAAAGAAACAAACGGTCACCATAACACGGACGTATATACCACGTCAATATGCGTATGTGAGTGGGTAAAGGTTTACCATTAACCACGTGGAATGTAAAGAGGCAGACGGTCACCATAACACGGACGTATATACCACGTCAATATGCGTATGTGAGTGGGTACAGGTTTACCATTAACCACGTGGAATGTAAAGAGGCAGACGGTCACCATTACACGGACGTATATACCACGTTAAATTGCGTATGTGGGTGGGAAGGGTTTATAATTAACCAAGTAGGTTGTAAGGAAACAGACGGTCACCATAACACGATCGTATATACCGTGTAATTATGCGTATGTGAGTATGAAATGATTTACCATTAACCAAGTAAGTTTTAAGGAAACAGACGGTCACCATAACACGGACGTATATACCACGTCACTATGCGTATGTGAGTGGGTAAAGGTTTACCATTAACCAAGTGGAATGTAAGGAGGCAGACGGACACCATAACACGGACGTATATACCACGTTAATTTGCGTATGTGAGTGGGAAGGGTTTATAATTAACCAAGTAGGTTGTAAGGAAACAGACGGTCACCATAACACGAACGTATACACCACGTCAATATGCGTATGTGAGTGGGAAAGGGTTTACCATTAACCAAGTGGAATGTAAGGAGGCAGGCGGTCACCATAACACGGATGTATATACCACGTCACTATGCGTATGTGAGTGGGTAAATGTTTACCATTAACCAATGGGAATGTAAGGAGGCAAACGGTCACCAATACACGGACATATATACCACGTTAATTTGCATATGTGAGTGGGAAGGGTTTATAATTAACCAAGTGGAATGTAAGGAGGCAGACGGTCACCATAACACGGACGTATATACCACGTCAATATGCGTATGTGCGTGGGAAAGGGTTTACCATGAACCAAGTGAGTTGTAAGGAAACAGACGGTCACCATAACACGGACAGTTTTGGTCACAAAAGTAAACCAATCACTATGATTTCAAAAATAGTTTCAAAAGCTTTAATTGAATATCTGCAAGGCAGTTTATTATTTTTTCCTGTAACGATTGATTAAAATGCAGTGAAACCCTTATCGGGTAAATAAATGCTGCCACTCATTTTATATAACTAGTTTGTGTGAAGTAAATAAAGAAGACCAAGATTATACTTTTAGGTGTGTAAGTTGATCTACATCTGTATTTTTCACAAATGAAGTTTAAAAGAAGTGCATACTGAGACATGCAATAACGTGTTTGTTTTAACTCGTGCTAATTACATGCAACTATAAAGTAATGTAGTTCATTCTATCACAAGAATAGTGCATGATGTGGCAAGCATATGACATTTCAAGCGTTGCATTATAAAACAGGCAAATGAAGTTTAAATTAGTGCATATTATGAAAAGCATATTTTTTACGTATTTCTGTGTAAACCAACCTCGTTGTTTACGTATTTCTGTGTGTAAACAGACCTTGTTGTTTATTCATTGTTTTCACTTCCTCTTTAGATCAATCTGTAAAATTCTGTCACGTGTTTTGGGGCAGCCTTGTAATTAGCTATACGTCACTTTATATACGAGGCATGTGAGTTTTGATATCTCACGATACCAAAGTCGAGACTGGTTTATGTAAATTCATCCAATGCAATACCGCGTATAGCTACTGCAACAACGTTCCTCGTTTATAAATACATAAGGTCGTCGTGGTGGAGTGCCCTAGTGCAAGGCACTATTCCAAGCCTAGTACCGGTTTATTTACCCATAAATCATGAATAAGCTAATTGTCGGGGTAATTAATTAAACATGTTGAAAGCGGCGTAAAAGCCCAACCAACTTATATAAACCTATAAGACAGACAACAAGACAACTTTATTCACATTTAAATATTTTCATTAATGTAATTACACTTTCACAGCTGAAATAAAAAAATTAAATGACGTCATTCTACAACATTTTGAATGACGTGCCATCAATTTCACTGAACATATTTAGTACCGTATTGGTTCTAGTCAAATACGGGATCGCAATTTGTCACTATGTATTTACGCGCCGTGATATTGTGCATGTAATTGCGTCGGAAAATAATAAGGAAATTAAAACCCTTTGTTAAAAATACTCTATACCATGCGGATCACTTATAATAATTTAACAGTGGAAGAATTTTGAACGATACAAAGCGAAATTTGTTCAATCGAACAAATGCTTCTCTTCACACAACGGGGAATCTCGTGATCATAGTATTAAATTATGTGTACTTCTAACTACTATTAGTGTTGTCCCGGAGTGCTTCCATGTGATTGAGTCGGTTGATTTTAAATACAGGTCTCTGTCAAATTTTGTCAAAGTCGTCTGCTGTAGATGTGTTTCAAGTTGTAAAGGGAAAAGTACTTGAGGTGTTATTGCGTCTATTTAAACTTTTTCTAGTTAGGCGTCTTTTGAACGGGTTGTACGTGCCATTATAAGTTAAAACCCTATTAATCAATGTACTAGATATGCTCAATATGTAACTGAACTCGTCTCTTTCTATGTTGGAAAGCAGTTAATTTTGGATTTCGGTACTTTATTTCTTAGCCCGATTTTTCCAACTATGAATGTATAATGTAGTTGGAAAAGTGTAACTGGTTGCCAGGAAAGAATGGTATGTAAAGGAATTTATGGTATGTAAAGGAATGTATGGTAGGTAAAGGAATGTATGGTAGGTAAAGGAATGTATGGTATGTAAAGGAATGTATGGTAGGTAAAGGAATGTATGGTAGGTAAAGGAATGTATGGTAGGTAAAGGACTGTATGGTAGGTAAAGGACTGTATGGAGACTGCGAGGACACACATGGTTAGGTAAAGGAATGTATAGAGACAGCGAGGACACACAATGGTAGGTAAAGCAGTGTATAGAGACAGCGAGGACACGCATGGTTAGGTAAAGGAATGTGTAGAGACAGCGAGGACACACATGGTTAGGAGTACTTGTCGCAAATATAATGTAAACACAATATTATATCTGAAAGAATGGTAGGTAAAGGACTGTATAGAGACAGCGAGGACACACATGGTTAGGAGTACTTTTCGCAAATATAATGTAAACACAATATTATATCTGAAAGAATGGTAGGTAAAGGAATGTATAGAGACAGCGAGGACACACATGGTTAGGTGTATGTGTCGCAAATATAATGTAAAAACAATATTATATCTGAAATATGGGTGAAAGTGGCGTTATACTCAAATATATTAAACCTGTAGGCCATGTTATACCAATGATAACTAATGGGTGGGTGCATGCGTGCGTATTTGCGTGTGTGAGTCCGATCATGTGTGTGTAACGGTGCATTGTAACTGATAAACATTGCAGAAAAATATGTCGTTTTTGTGGCGATTGGTTTGACAATCGCCACAATGCTAACAGAAACAACAACAACGAACACAATTTACATAGTCGGTTTTGAACAAACCAATTTTCTCACACCCGTTAAACCGTCCAATATATATGCAAAGACACGATCAATAATAAAAGAACCGGATTGTACTAACATTTGAGATTTATCGAGATAATATCTAAGTAGAGTTAAAATATTTAAATATTATTTACTGTAGCCAACCGTAACATTTTGACCTTTAACCGGAGATTACAGGAGTTGGCATTAAACCGTCCAATATATATGCAAATACACGATTAATAATAAACAACCGGATTTGACTAACATTTGAGATTTATCGAGATAATATTAAAGTAGAGTTAAAATATTTAAATATTATCTGTCTTCGTGTTTGGACAGAACGTAAATATCATTGCGCCTTCTATCTGTCATGTAAAATAGATTCGTACTGTTTTCCAACTACACGGTTTAGTTTACTGTAGCCAACCGTTACCTTTTAACCGGAGTGCAGGAGTTGGCGCCTCGCCAAAATAAAACGGCCCATTAACTATGTTTTAACTTATTTTTCCGAAAAGACCTACGATGTTTACAATCATGTTAGTGAAAAGTGCTTATTTCGTACCTGATCCCGCTTACACTAACATTGCAAAAGTCCATTTTCGGACTTGGCAGCGTCCTTAAAACGGGAAGCTGCAATTTCTAAAGGTTCAATAAATAGCTCGCGAGACAGGTATTTTGTAGTTGTTGCAATATATGAATACGATCGCCTCTACTGTGCCATTGGCGCTTGAATTAAAATACATGTATCCGCACGTTACAAATGGACATTGTGAACATATATACGAAAAGAGTATTACACAAACAATTAGACATCACAAACCATCACAGGGTTTCTGATACTCTATCTATTTTTGTGTTTAAAGTATATCTTAAACATCCTTAGTACAATACTGAATCACAATAAGAAAGAAAAATAGCTACATATTTAAATAAACAAAAAAATATCTTTGAAAAAGATAAACGTCGATCAATATGAGAAAACACTAAGAAATAGACAATACCGAGAATACTTTACACGATTGGAGATTACGATAGGCTCTAAAGGGGTCTTTAAGTTTCAATTCATGAGAAATAACAGAAATCTTATCATGTTTCAAAAGTATTAATATTTTGCTCTTAAATATTATATCTCATACGTTTTGACTTGGATTTTTTCCACTAAAATTTATTTCTTAAGGAAAACAATTAAAGGTTTGTATGCAGAACATTTGATTTTAAACATAACTATGAACCAATCAAAACGTTTAATTTCTTCATTTATTTCTTCGCTATTATTCATTAAATAAAACAATTGATTAGTCTACAATCTAGGTCAAAGCTCATATTATACATCTATCGACGAAAAACAAATAATATATATATATATAAAGCTGTAGGGTTTGTGCTAAACATGCATTTGGTAGAAACAATGTACATATATTTCTGTTATAATGTTCTAGAAAATTGTTATGATAAAACACCCATCGTTGATTGGATTACATTTTATTGGAACAATGTCAGTCTTTTTCCATCAGATGTACATTACGAAAGACAGTGGTGTCTTTTACTAGCTCTTGTGATATTTCCTTCATATGCACATTAAGAAAGACAGCGGCATAAAACTCTGGACAGATGTTTGATATTGTTTGTACAACAAATTTAAATATGTTTTTATTTTTCTTATATCAACTCTTGCCTCATACAACAAAACTGAATCAGACGACTTCAACCGAAAACATGCAAGAAATATAATAAAAATCTCTATGAATTAAAGGATACCTTTTGAATAAAATTCACTGTGGCAAAACGAGAAAATATCCGTTTTCAGCTATTCTCCTTTTGCGACAGTGTTTTCACAAGTTGTCTGATGCATCGAAATGTGTTTGGATCACGTGCATTGAAGAATTGACAACTTGTCTTCAACTATTTCAGCTGTTACATCTGACAGCATATTCATAAAGACCTTCTCTATTAAATCATCATTCATTAACTCAATGACATCACGTATTGTTACATCTCACAGAGTATTTATAAAGACCTTCTCTATTAAATCCTCATTAATTAACACAATTTCTTAATGCTTACTGGTGAATTCTAGAAATTTCTCAGTGAATAATAATCATATAATCTCACTGGTGAAAACAGTGAAATTATGACTTTTGCAGTGAGATTATGACTTTTCAATTGACGGAGCTACATTTTTTATCCATGTTGTTGTTGACGGAATTTATGAAAAAAAATGAGTCTCAAAACGAGTAACAGCTAACTTATCGACACATTAAAGATGGTATGTGCATCAAATTATCTGATAATACAATGACTATGTCAATTATGCCTACATTTAATGACGTGAATCAACTTTTATAATAAAATTATAGTTGTAGGGACGTAGAAAAGATATCTTATCTACGTTCCTGGTGGTAGTGATTTTAAACCCGTATTGTGACACTGGTATTAGAATGAGTATTTCATATCTGAAAGAGTTACAAATAACACAACAAGGGAAACAAGATATGATTGAACGAACGTAGATTGGCAAGCTTTACTTCCCTTTACCAGTGACGTCATTCAATGAATAAACACATTGACATATTCTTCTACACGTATGCAAGAACCTATAGTTTATTGTATATCAATCATTGCTTAGATAGTGTATGCAATATAGTTCTATAGCTCGAATGCTTTTGATATTAATTACTATTGTGGATAATCGTACTTAGATGTACTTAATGAAGAGTGTTCAAATAAGGTTTACACGGGAGGAACACGTGAATGAAGCTAGATTTTCATATTTACACGTCGTCCTTTTTGCGTTTGATAGGGCCTATGTTTGCAGGCGCAGTGTAAACAGATATGAGATTATTACAAGTAACAGGCATCGAATAAATCAGATGTAACATTATCGTAAGAATAGAGCTTTAGAGTAGGCATATTCTTATGGTATATGAATAATGAACGTCGTCTGTTTTCATCATCAATAAAATAAGAACACAAGATGTCGATCGAGTCGACCCGTTTTGACTTGGGGTTTTTTCTTTGCCGTTAAGCGATATAAAACATAATTTCCTTCGCAAATGACTTCCATTCAATAAATCTCCGTATTTAATTGACAAATAAAATAATTAATATCCTTTACATTTAAAAGAAATGGTTATAATACACAGTGTAATTTTTTGAGCGAGACCTTCTAAACAATTTTTAAAAGGGCAGATAAATTTCATTCGCGCAAATAACCGAGGAAAGAGTTCCGTAAATATGGATCGCTCGGAATACGATTTAAGCTATAGTTTGTCACTGAAAATAATTCTTTATAAAAAGAAACATGAGTTTTCATCAATATTATTGTTAAATATTAAACCAAACTGTCTTTTTAAAAAAGATTACCTAATATGTCAACCACATTACGACAATTTTATTGTAATTCGACTGGGGCCTCATACGAGGAATGAATTACGACTGGGGCTCCATATGGGGATTTAATTACTAAGTCAGCATAAGAAATGTGACTTTTTACACCTCAACACTTTCAGAAAACTCATTTAAAGCATAAAAGAAATAGGATAATTGTGAAAAGCAAAGGGTTATATTTTCACTTGTGGCTTCGCCACTCTTGAAAATATCACCTTTGCTTTACACTCGATGAAAGAAATTTCGATAATACACTAAAACAAACAATTATCCTCTATATCCCTCATGACTAAATAACCTTAAGTACTCATATCAAAATAGATTTTATTTCTGTAAGTGCATCAAAAGGCTTATATTTGAATGCCTCACAGAGTGAACACTTGTTATTTAGTTTGTAGTCTATTCCAAATGCAATGTCGTATAGATTTGATATAAATATTTTCTGGAACCCCCACCCAAATTTAAATACATATTTTGGCCTCTACCAAGCGAATTTTAATAAAACAAATACCCCCCTACCCACTGAATAAAACTAGGTCGTCGTTCCTCCCCCCTAGACATATTTTCCTGGAACAGCCCTTATACCCTGTAGCTTCTCTTTTTGCCACAACGTTTTCAATGCAATTCAACAATTAAAACTTTGCTATCATATTTGTAATCATATTTGTCGTATGTGGGAAAGGGTTAAAATATCTTGGGTTTTAGCTCTTTAAAAAGAATGAGTATACAGTCATACAAAGTTGAAAACATTGTTTCAAATGGAGAAACTGCTCAATTTGGGCAAATTCTCCTTACTCTACAACATTTTTCAAAGTTAATCATCATGATCAGGGACGTAGATAAGAGGGATAAGTAACTAAATTTATACTAAAATATCACCCTTCCCAATATTGGTAGCAAGTAAAACTCAAAAACTATTCAAGATATGAAAATAAAAAATATATTTTCAGGAAGTTTAATTAAAACATTCTTCTATTGCAGCATGTAAAAATATGTTAATATTGTGTAGGTTTTGAAAAAATATAATATGATTCAGAAATCCCAATCTCTGTGTCTTTTAAACCAGTCATTGTTCAAAATACAGAGAAATTTCAGTTGTTCATTGTATCTTTAACTTAAGTTGAAATTTTGACTTACAGAATATGTATGGTTTGTGTATGTGCCAAATGTGACTTCAATGTTTTATTTGGTACAAAATGTGCAATTTTTGTTTTTGCGGACAATTTTATTTCTCCATGTGATATTTTAACCAGATAACAGGTGTACAGGTGGAGATTATCCCTCTAATCTATGCTTCTGTCATCATTAACCCTTTCCCTTATACAACAGTTCTGTAGCAGACGACTTTGAACATATTTTGACAAAAGATAG
>JAUELF010246052.1:0-12206 GCA_031471495.1 Clinocardium nuttallii | reverse complement strand
GGACAGTTTTTAAACTTTGACTATATTATCAGATTGCTGTGGTTCAGCACCTTTACAAGCACGAAGGTTATACCTATCTAAAAATCTGGAGATATAGACGATTCTAGCAACTACCGCCCAATCTCTGTATTACCAACACTTCCAAAAATATTCGAAAGACAAATTGCTCAACAAATTCAGGCTTATTTCACTAAAACGATCATTCTACATTGAAATCAATCGGGATTCCGTAAAACTGGTTCCTGGAATACGGCTCTAATTAGACGTATTGATACATGGTTAAAATATGAAGGAATGTTAGTAGGCACTGTGAGTCTGCATCTTAGAAAAGCTTTTGATTTGTTGGTTTAACAAATTTCTCTTACATAAACTCAAACTTTATCACTTTTCTGAAACATCAATACATTTTGTCCAATCATACCCTTCTTCTAACAGAACCCAATTAGTAAAAAATGATAGTACGCTTACTACCAATAACACCAGGAGTTCTTTAGGGGTAAATGTTTGGTCCGTTACTGTTTTTTGCTCTACATAATGACATTGGCACCAATATATAATATAATATGAATGACATTTTAATATTTTCGGAATATAAATATCACACTCTTCGCTTACAATCCAATTACAATTTAGCATTGATCAACAAACCTAGAACTAATTGCATGTTGAATTCATTTAGATGTTTGATTTAAACGTCTGGAATATCATTCCATCACATATAAAGCATTCAACGTCTGTTGTATCATTCAACCGAAATTATAAGAAATACCTTCTGGAAAAGGTTCCATACTAACACTATCTTGATTTCTTGCCGTTATTATGTTAAGAATTGTGTTTAAAATATATGGAGTGTCTGCCTTTACTTGATAGTAAATTAATTACCTTTGTAGTTAATGTCATAAATTTTCATATACATTTGCATGTTGTTTAAATGTAATGTTTGGGTGTTTTATAGTAGTATTGAAGGCCATATGAAAATAAGATATGTATAGCCATTGTTAAATTGTCTGTATATCTATATGTCTTAGGTATTACCTTAAACAAATAAAGATATTATTATTATACTGGAACATGTAGTAGACAAAACATTTGTTATAGGATAATTGTACTTTTTAATATTGTAGGGTATTATAACTGCTGTTTTAATACTGACATATTTTTAAATGCTTATAACGTCTGTGTTTTGAATATGGATAAATTAATATTGGTTTGTCCGCACCCTTTTATGTACAGGTATAGACTCTATTGCATTATGGACAATCGATATGTATATGTCATAATTAAGGTCAAATTAAATCCGCAGTCATGCTGATCTTAACCCTATATTCTGTAAACAACTTTGTTTGCGTATAAATGAGTGTATATCATCATCCGGATGCATTAAATATATGACATTGAGTTTAAATTCATTGTAAATGTGTCGGATGCACTGGAAATGATTGATTACCTGGTGAATTAAATTCTTTCTTGCAAAATGTATGACACCCCCCTCCCCATTTTTTTTTGGATTATTTAAAGCTTAGAGGTAACTCTTTTCAATGACATATGGTGTTCTACATTATAATCGCTTAGTGACACTTGAGGGCAAAAACTGGTCGATTAACATGAAAACACAGAATATATGTATTTTGTGTAGATAAAACTGTCTGATAACACTTAAGTCCTTAAGTCTTTAATAACGTCTTAGTATAATACATGAGATTCAACCCTTGCTACATGCCAGAAATCTGTAGCCGTTATTAAACATTAAAAACATTTAACTGAAAATATGAAAGACATATTTAAATGAAAATATACTTTAAAAAAAAAAGAGTTTAAAACATTGCGACAAAGGCAGACATTTCTCATCATGAGTAGTTGTTTTATTTCGCAACATTCTTTTAAGATTATGTCTTCTGTAGATGTGCTAACTCTGTCTGTATGTGGGGAAAGGGATAAATATTTCGATAATTCCACTCTTAATACCCCATAAAGCGTCAACAACACTTACTTAGTGTTTTAGTACCGTGACTTTTAGACTAGATTACTGTTTGGACTTTCACCGCCTGACCAGTGTTCAAGTTACGACCAAATCGGACCAATATTAAGGACGTCTTAGTTTCGATTTGATGATACGGTTACCGGTTGTACATAAAGACCGGTTTGGACACTGTCTGAAGCCTCTGCAGCACACGACTTTTGAACTCATTGATGAGCATTTTTACATTTTGTCACAAGGTTTTCAACTCTTTACAAAAGTTATACATTCATTTAAAGAGAGTTTACATATTTGTGTCTGTATATATGTTTTCTAAGTTATCTGCTTCAGATTTGTTGTATGTCGGAAAGCGTTACTAAATAAAAAATATAAAATATAAAACGTGACCAATAGTGGAACAATGGTAGAACAAGAATTCCGGTCCGTCGTACTGCCACTTTTATAAAACGGGACCCAGAGTGGAACAATGGTAGAACAAGAATTCCGGTCCGTCGTACTGCCACTTTAATAAAACGGGGCATAGGGTGGAACAATGGTAGTACAAGAATTCCGGTCCGTCGTACTGCCACTTTTATAAAACGGGGCATAGAGTGGTACAATGGTAGAACAATAATTCCGGTCCGTCGTACTGCCACTTTTATAAAACGGGACCCGGAGTGGAATAATGGTAGAACAAGAATTCCGTTCCGTCGTACTGCCACTTTAATAAAACGGGGCATAGAGTGGTACAATGGTAGAACAAGAAATCCGGTCTGTCATACTGCCACTTTGGTAAAACGGGGCCAAGAATGGTACACTCGAAGAATAAACAATCCTGTCTGCCGTACTGCCACTTTGATAAAACGGGGCCCAGAGTGGTACCCTGGAAGAACAAGAATTCCACTCTGTCGTACTGCCACTTTAATAAAACGGGGGTCAAAGTGGTAAAATAGTAGAACACGAATTTCGGTTCGTCGTACTGCAACTTTGCATATCTGCTATAACACTAAATTTATTAAATGTTTCGCTATTGTATCAGATACCCCAAATAATGGTCGCCCAAATAAACCCCATTCTTACATTTAGCTATGTTTGCTTCTAAACGATTTTCCAGATATGTCTTATGGCCATGTATTTAACGCAATTGTTGACGCAATTACAGCATACCACTGTTTCATCTGGAACACATGGTGGAATAAGGAGAACATGTTTATAATGATAGATTCCCCTCTGATCCCAGTCTTGGTAATTATCGAATGAACTATATATTATCAGTTTTCCATAGTTTTGCCTAGATGTAAAAAAAAGATGTCCTGTACATATTTGATGAATGCCGGAAAGGAGTTTCTCTTCTTTGTTTTCTCTTTTCATATCGCTGTCTTTAACGCTCCTTGTTATATAGTGGCTATAACCGTTCATATCGCTGTCTTCAATGCTCCTTGTTATATATTAGCTATAACCGTTCATATCGCTGTCTTTAATGCTCCTTGTTATATAGTGTCTATAACCATTCATATCGATGTCTTTAATGCTCCTTGTTATATAGTGTCTATTACCGTTCATATCGCTGTCTTTAATGCTCCTTGTTACATAGTGTCTATTACCGTTTATATCGCTGTCTTTAATGCTCCTTGTAATAGTCTATAACCGTTCATATCGCTGTCTTTAATGCTACTTGTAATAGTCTATAACTGTTTTAACTCTTTCCCATTTATAGACACAGCTACTGCAGACCGCTTTTAAAAACATTGTGGGAAAGGGTTAAGTAACCTGTCCAGATCGATACAATGAAGATATGTTATCCTGATGTCATCTTTTCCTACCCACAAACACACGCTCTCTTTGCAACAGACGACCCTTGAACACATTTTTGCGAAAGGAGAAAATGATCGTATAGAGAAATTTCTTCCGTTCCACAATGGCTTCAACTATATTCGATAGTTGTTCATTCATTTATAGAGATTTTCCAAATGTTTATAGAATTGTTTTCAAAGCAGTCTGGACCGCCTCGGTGGTGAAGGCGTAGAGCTTTCGCCCCAGTGAGAGAGGTCGCGGGTTGGAACCCCGGCCGAGTCATACCAAAAATGGTAGTAATGACTGACCTTTTTGGCGTTAAGGGTTGTGGGGTAAGAATTACGACTGACTGGCTGAAGTCAGAATACATGGACCAGTAGTATTGGTAAGTTACCCAGGAAACGCCGTGATATAACTGCAAATGTGTTGACAGCGGCATTAAACACCAAGACAATCAGAAACCATATCAGTCTACTGGTAGGTGAGAAAGGCTTAAGATAATAATGTTTCACTGGAAGAGTCCAATTAGATGTTATATGGTGTCGAGCCATTACCTTGTCTGGGTCACTGATTCTTCTCGCTTATTAACCAAACATCATTGTGAGCCATATTCGACTTCCAATCAAAGAAGTCTTTCGCTGCCAAGGGCAATTAAAAGCTATCGCAAACAATTCAGATTCAGGTGAGAGAGCTCATAACGAACTGTCTCTCCTAAAATCTACATTGTTTGCCACGTAGACATTAAATTGTACCAAATTTGCTGTTGGACGAACGATGGAGTTGTCCAATTCCAACATGGGAGAGTCGACTTTTCACTGTGAAATTCGGCAGTGAAAAAGTTAACATTCTGAACAAGGGAAGGTGCATGTATGTTGTTGCATTGGAAGAATGCAGTGCGAAGCCCATGCTCATGTTCGAGAAAGCTAGGAACAGCTAAAGCAGGCGAACTGGCCTTCGTAATATAACCGAGAAAGGCATTCAACTCCTATTACACTGTTAGGGAACAAATGCCATATATACATGTCAGTCTGACCTACTTAGATAAACGGAATTTGTCAGCTCTTGACAATGGCGTTGTTTTCTTTTAGTCTGATTTTTATCGTCGCTATAATACCGTGCTGTTCCTCAGCAAATGTTTTATATAATACGAAGCAGGAAAATGGAGATGCTATGGAAGAAATGGTACAACGTATAACACGTATCGAAGCGAATCAGAAGTAGGTAGAATATGTACACTAATCCCGCTGAATTCACGCAACAGGTAGCATCATAGCTGATTGCTGACCTGGTCTTCATATGCAATACAATACAATATGTTTATTCAGTAACTTAGGCCTCCGACCCATTATAAAAATGTACATATACATAATAAGTCCACATTAAAGAGATTCAAGTATAAAACATTTTCTGCATGCGATTATGGTCAAATTTGGCACTTTTTTTAACATCACCAGAATGTATTGAATATATGACATTGAGTTTAAATTCATTGTAAATGACTATTTTCGTCTGGTGAGTGCTTTCTTGCATTATGCATGACTCCCATTTTCTTTCGATTGTTTTAAAGCTTAGAGTTAACTCTTTGAAATGAAATAGTGTGTTCTACATGAGAAACGCTTGGAAAATTGAGGACTGAACTCATCGATTTACATGTTAAAAAAGAAAGAATATATTTGGTGTATTGTAACCTTATAAGCATATAAGCAGAACATATATGTTTGAGAATAAATACTTAGGGTAGTATTGGTACATGTAACCTACCCAGGAACGACGTGATACAACTGAAAAACTGTTGAAGCGGAGTTCGAATATCATCTAAACAAAACATTTAACTTGCTGAAAGTCAGAAATTGGAATCGCCTCTTTAAATATTTTCACGCAGATATATGAGGGACGTTATTCGAAAACAACCCTTAAAGCATTTGCGACCAGAGGTTCAGGCCAGCCAGTGCATCCGCACATTCTGACCTTGCTCATTATGAACAATTGTTATTTGTGCCAAAATGTTTATGAATGTCGTCAACTACGTCTGAAAATGAGAATATCGTTGATGTGAGCGTTGCTGCGTGTAGTAGGGTTAACTGTGATGTTATAATATAAACTCTCCAAAGCCTTATCATTAAACATTGCACATGTATCCAGTATCACCTACTCTACAGTAATTCTCAATATTAATAGTGTGCGAAAACATCGTCTGTGTGAATATTAGTTATATCATGGATACTCTACTCAAAGTTTTCTGGTACAAGCAGAGTGGCTCGAGCAATCCGTTAAGTCACTTGTACACTTTAAATGATTTGTTATAAGGACTTTGATTGATTTCCAACATTTAATTGGAATTTAACGCCGTTTTCAGCAATTGTTTAGTTATATTACAGAGGCCAGTTCTCCTACTCGTGTGTGTTCCTGGCTTTGTTTAACACAACATACTTTACAAACAACTGCCTGCTTTTCAAGAAACAAGAATTCTGTAGAAACCCGATTGTCCAGTTATATATCTCCTTATATTTGAACCACGCCACACCAGGACGAAATTCGGAGACTTCCGCTTCCGGTATGGTCCAGACGTATACACATTTCGGGAGGAATGTTTTCAATCGAAATCCAAAATGATCACTGTTAAATAGAAGTGTGTTAGTGAACAATAGTGAGCACCAATAAAGATGTAGGTTTGTGCCATGTTATGGAGTACCGGAAGCCGGCATATTTAAGGCACATACGAAATGTACCCGAGAGACTTAAAAAGAAGGTATACAAGGTAAAGGTTAAACAAATGGGCATTACGGATTCGAATAGTCAGGTGTTTATATAATCATTTCAAGAAACTTGAAATATGACATAATTAAAATATTCGAATAGTTAGGTGTTTATATAATCATTTCAAGAAACTTGAAATATGACATAATTAAAATATTCGAATAGTCAGGTGTTTATATAATCGTTTCAAGAAACTTGAAATATGACATTATTAAAATATTCGGATTCGATTTCGGTTAATCCATACGCTGATTAATCTAACTCCGAAAGGTTTTATCTTCGTTTGACGTTGCCCTTAATCATTTCCGACAAACAGACAATTGTTTGTTAGTGGTAACCTCTGTTACAGCGTGTATTAAACAACCAATTTAGGATTAGCCAAAACAACATTTTCTTCATTATTTGACTCGTTTTAAGCAGCCACTTGTGTTGAACAGCCAATAAATGTTTACAATAATTTTGCAGCAGACGACTTAAAACATATATGCAATATAAGAAAAATCTCTATTATCAGAAGACAAAGCTGAACAAAGTATTGCAACAGACGAAACTGGTCACTAGAGAGAGCAGTTTCTCCTTCGCTACAATGTTTTCAAAAGTCGTCTGCTGCACTGGCTTCAGATAGTGTCTGTATGTAGGAAATTTAATTCAATTTAAAACAGGTCGCAAGAAGAAGAACTTATATCGCAAAAAAGGACAATCGAAGATCAGGCGAAAGAAATTGCAGATCTTAAACGTTTGTGCAAATCACAACGAACCGATGAAATTGACGAACATATATTAACATACATAAATGAACAGCCAGAAGATGAATCTAATATCTCAAAAAATGTTGGTGAGTCAAGACCAAGAACGAGCGCCATAGAAGTTGAAGCTATGGATGAAAGGCAATACAGAAGACAGAGCACAGGTTTGGATCATTTCCTTTTCCAAGAAAAGAAACAAGCTTATCCTTTATACCACGGACATATAAACCTGGTTTCTATGTACGTGTTATATAAAAGAAAGAAGACCAAATGAATAATAAAAAACGTGCTTCCATCTTCCATCATGTAACTTAATTCTCTCTTCCTCTATACATGTATTTGTTTTCTATTTATGATACTTGTTTCATTATAACGCATTTGGTTGGCCTCTATTCTAGATTTAGAAGTATTTTCAGTCACGAGTGATATATAACTCATACTGTTACAATTTATTCTTAAGTCACAATATTTTCAACCCAAGTGTTTTAACCATTATTCCAGTCTTTTATGGTTCTCATAGTTCCTTGGTTGTTTTACCAAGCAGACAACCCTTCAAATACAACATCATATCAAGTGACCAAACGTTACGTTTCCGATTTTGTAATCAGTTGGATCTAAATCATTTACATTATTTGACCGACTCTCCGCGGAAACGAACCTTTACGTAGAGCTAATTATCAATGTATGGAAAAAAACGTGCGCGTATGTATCTATGGTAAGGATAAAGTTGTAAACTCTTTTTTAGAGAAGTTTCTTGTAAACTTGTATTACTAATTGAAGAGCAGTGTAGCGTTAGATCAGATTACGTGGATGGGCTGTGTGATCCAAATCTACCCTGGTCACAAATGTAGTACGGTTAGTTTCCGCCCCTGAGTACCGCTAGTATATGTTTATTTCAGCTGGAGTATCTTTTTCCGCCTACATAGACCACGACGTCGATTTGGGAATGTTTCAAATACTGAAATACGACAAGGTTTTCGATAATTTCTATATTACATATATTTCGACAAAAGACTAGATATGTGCGGGGGAGTTGGGGGCTGTGTCTTTACCCACACTATCTCGTATAACCAATCCTTATATTTAAGGTACTAAAAATAATCATCTCACTGAGACGACTTTTTTGAATGCCCACAACATAGGCTTTAAGTCCCAAATATGGATTTTAAAATATGACAAATGTCTAGAGCTCTGTCTATACGATGCCATGATGTTTTAAAAGTTCGTCTGCTGTAGATGCGGTGCGAAAGGGATAATGGATACGAAGAGCAGCACATCCCACTTTGTGGTCTTAATGTATCTGCGTACAGTGAAGTCTCGCGCCAAAGTCCGTCTATATGTCGTTCTGTCCTAGAAGCGCATTTTGAGCAAACATCTGGAAGGATAGTCTCACTAGTTTTAATCCAATTTACCATTGTACGGAGAGCCAGTAAAACCACAAATCGTGTACAGAGAGCCAGTAAAACCACAAATCGCCAGACGAGCGTTGAACGTTTCATCTGACAATTCTAAATCGTATTAGAAGACATTGCGAGACAGATTCCACCTTACATCAACTCTGAATCAGTCGATTGAGAAAACATCAAGGCACAATTATAAAACAAACATCTACGATCTAAAATTGAATTCTTAAAAGAAGTTGAAAACATTGTGGCAACATGAGAAAGCGTTCATTACATGTTCTACATTTTGCAATTCTATTTTCAAATACCAACTACTGCAGGTGCATCAAGATGGGTCTGAAAGTGGGAAAGGGTTAGAACGTTCAAACTTTTGTTAGCTGTCACCTCTGTTAAGCAGCCATCCTATAATTAAGCAGCCGGTAGAAGTTTTACCCGAAGTCACGTTCTGATATATTTGCCTCGTATGTCTTCAACAGCCGCACTTTGACTCTCCTCTGGGTGACTGCTCAAGAGAGAAGGGACTGTTCAGTGGAACGAACCTGTGTATAACACATGGGAACACAACGCTACGGTCTTTGTTCACATATGGTCTTTAGTTACAAGGTCATTTGTGCAGAAAATGAGTTATTATGAAATAGAACTGTTTGTGTTATAAACAAGACACTATTTGTATTTAACACGTTTTGAAGAATATGTTACAGATAATGCTTTATCTCATGGCTTCTTCTCACACTTCCGGTACACGTGGGTAATGCATAACTTTGATGGGAGTGTAGTACCTGTACTGGTTGCCCGTAACGATCAATCAGAACAGGTCACGATGTTACAGAGTTGGCGCATTATGTATAACTTCATGCTACACTTCATATACAATTACATAATGCTTATTTGTGTTTAAATATGCCATCTACTTGAGTACGTGCCGATCGCCTGATTAAACATTAAAACTTGAATTGCATATTCTAAGGTGGTCGTAAGCCCAGGTTTTGTCTGTAATAATTACGTTTCAGGTCCTTATTAACGAAGGGGGAGGCTACGACACGACAACCGGCACCTTCACGTGTCCGACTGCTGGAGTCTACATGTTCTCGTTCTTCCTCGGACAAAAGGACCAACACCAATCCAGTCTCAGGCTTTTCGTCAACGATGTTCACATCTCCGACGCAATAGTTGAGAGTTTCCACCCAACCCAAGACGCGCAAGGTGGCAACACCGTCATCAAACGACTGGATCAAGGAGATAAAGTTCTTCTTAAACTGATTGTAGGTTCTCATCTCGAAGGCTCTCGGGCCTTGTATTTGACGACGTTTTCTGGGGTTATGTTGTATAATTGAGAATGAGTTAATAAACAAATGTTGTACCAAGTCTCATTGATACAACAAAGGTAAAGAGAAAATGTGTTCATAATTTAGATATTTATATACGCCTTATTTTTAAATCAAACCCTATACGTGAGACGATTCTTTTGAGTACAAACAACATAGTGTTTAGTTGGGTCATAATTGAAATATGGGTTGGCAAAGAGGTGTATGCTCATCCGTATTTAGTCCTTCAATTTTTAAGTATTATTTCTATTAAAATCTATTTATAAGTGTCCATCTCGTGAATGGAAGAGCTGGGTTCAAGTCCACTCCCTCTTATAATACACACATGTTTAAAAATGGTAGAATTTCTCCTTTGCTTTTGTTGGTCTTTTTTACGCCGATAGTAACATAATTTAAGTTAAATCACGGCGACATATCAATTATTCATGATTCATAGGTAAACAAACCAGTACTAAGCTTGGAAATGTGCCTTACCCAAGAGCACTCCTCCATGACCACAGCGCCGCGACTGGGGAACAAACCCAAGACGCCCGGTTCAAAATTGCCAACGCTTACCGCTCGGCCACGCCGGACTCCTCCCTCCTTTACGATGCAGAATGCGATGAATTTGCATTACGACTGATGGTGCGCTGTCAGGATGGTACTGCTATTAAACATAGAGGAAACGTCGTGGTATAACGGAACTGCTGAAAGTGATGGTAATGGTACCGAACATAGGAAACGTCGTGGTTTAACGGAACATAGGAAGCGTCGTGGTTTAACGGAACATAGGAAACGTCGTGGTTTAACGGAACATAGGAAACGTCGTGATATAACGGAACATAGGAAACGTCGTGGTTTAACGGAACATAGGAAACGTCGTGGTTTAACGGAACATAGGAAGCGTCTTTGTATAACGGAACTGATATTAGGATGGTACTGGTACCGAACATAGGAAACGTCGTGGTTTAACGGAACATAGGAAACTGCTGTCAGGGTTGTACTAGTACCAAACATTGGAAGCGTTGTGTAATTACGTAACTGCTGTCAGGATCGTACTGGTACCTAACATAGGAAGCGTTTTGTAATTACGAAACTGCTGTCAGGATCGTTCTGGTACCAAACATAGGAAGCGTTGTGTAATTACGTAACTGTTGTCAGGATCGTACTGGTACCGAACATTGGAAGCGTTGTGTAATTACGTAACTGCTGTCAGGATCGTTCTGGTACCAAACATAGGAATCGTTGTGGTACTACGGAACTGCTGGATGCGGTGTAAATATGAGAGCCGCGTCTATCGATTTTCGATGTTAATGAATCTGCGAACAGTGAAGACTCGGACGAGTCTGTGTATCCACACTGTCTAACTAAAGTCTTCCCCGTCTACTGATCCATCTTAGTTATATTTACCTTATTCATTAATATTGGCTCGACTCCAGACAGAGAAGTCCCGATCAGGCTCCAAGCAGTGCAGTTCTTGCCCAGAGAATGCGAATGCACAGTCTGGTATGAATTAACTCCGATCGCGAATGTACGAAAATAACTTTTTCCAGCTTCTTTAGGCATAAACCGGCATAATCCTTATAGTTGTTTTTCTTATAATATGATTCAAAATGTTTCTGTAAATAAGATAAGAATGCATTAAACCTTCTATTCATGTTATGTAAGGTTGTCGCAGACATATACCGGCCTTTAATAGGACGCTGTGTCATATCAGATACATGTCTAACATTTAAAGTTTACATATAAACGGAGCCTGCCGAAAAAGTATCTTGATGCATATGTACTCGAAAGGTGAAGACTCTGACTACCCTGTGTTCTTATCTCTTTCAAACTGACCTTTATTAAAAGAATCAGTGCTGAATTGTTTAAAGTAGACTTTCCCAAGTTTTAAATGAGCGTCTCTATTAAGTTTTCGAATATTTCGATAACTAAAAGACAAATAATGTTGTTTTCAGGAGAGACAGCTCGTTACGAGCTGATTCAACTGAATGCACAACTCTCAAATATTACCATTGGCTCCGAAAGAAGTTAACCTCTGTCATAAAAAGGACGGCTGCTACTTCTACGCCAACAAAAACCGAGCTAGGAGGCAATCAAAACTCACTTTCGCCTGACGCCGGGCAAATATTCTGGTGCAGACGGCAGAAGTGTTGAAAGATGTGTTATATATGTCAGATCCGTGCTCGGTGCAGTTTGACCCTGACTTATGCATACGACGTATTCTAAATAATCAATGGTTGCC
>JAUELF010246042.1:0-12206 GCA_031471495.1 Clinocardium nuttallii | reverse complement strand
GTGATTGAGACTTCAGTAAAGAATGGTACAGACATTTTTTCGTGTACATTTCCATTTTTCGTGTACATTTCCATTTACCTTTAATCTTTGTTACACAAGTTAGTTGACATGTAGATATTAAAGCACCTATGACTTTCAGTGTTGGTTAAGAATTTAAAAAAGACGAGTCGACAATAATTTGCAACCTATGTGTATACGCACGTCAGGACCCCGCCGCATTTTAAACATATCTAAAATGGCAGCCCCCATGGATCAGATACATTTCTGAAAGCTTCACGGGTTATTGGAAAAATATCTTTTTTTTCTCACACATGTTACCTACGAGCGAAAAAACCCATTCATGGTTTTTTTTCGAATAAACCATACGCCCTGATACGCACACAATTTTAAGCATGCTTAACAATAAAAATCTGCCTCGCCGTATGCCAGCGTATACAAGCGTATGCGACCGTGCTTGAAACGTATAAAACCTATGCCTAACTTACCCCTAGCGTTTGTCAGCGTATGCGTGATATTTTACATACGCTGGCATACGCTTGTACGATACGCAAGTGTATGACAGCGCCATAATACGCACACAATTTATAAGCATGCATACAAATCTGCCTCGATGTTTGCCAACGTATGAAAGCGTATGCGACCGTGCTTGAAATGTATAAAACCTATGCCTAAATTACCCCTAGCGTATTCTAGCGTATACGTGATATTTTGCATACGCTGGCATACGCTGACATACGCTGGCATACGCTGGCATACGCCGGCATACGCTGGCATACGCTTGTACGATACGCAATATTGTAACAGCACCATAACCAATGAACTTAAAGCGCTATCAAGTATGTGGAAAGCTTAAAAATACATTTAATTTTCAATTTTGTAATTCATATTATTTAAAAGCAAATTACTTTGGAGATCTTTCTATTGTTTAAGTGATATCAAACCAAACACATGTTCCGGTCTATATCCTACCAAGTTACCGCATTTTGATTTTTAGACAGGAACTATTGGCGGTACGAACTGACCGACATGAGTATAAGCTGGCAACAGTCAGTTCATTTATAAAAAAGCAGATTCCACTAATCATCCACTTTAATTGACATTATATACGATCTGCAACCACCAATACATCTCTCTGAACCCTAGATGGTGTTCTTAAATGGAGAGCTGATGTAGAAAGACAGATGTGAGGTAATTAAATGCCGATACTGTAAAACACTAGTCTTCAGATTTCGCCTAATATAGCAATTGGCTTTAACGAGTGCCTTGTTAAAAACACACTTTCAACGTTCAATGAATATAATAATACACATCGGGAGGAGGGAACAATCTTATATCTAAAAGGTACACACCAAACAAGCCGATTTGAGTTACTTCCCTGTAACCTAAGGTTGCGTGACCATGTCGCATTTCTGATTGTGTTCCTAACAAAACAACCACAAACCTCTAAACTGACAGATTTCCAATTGTTCCAGATGATGAACAAAAGACGACGTTAAAAGGGTTCTTTAAGACATAACAATTTCTTGGCATAAATATATCAAACACATCTGAAGTGGCGGTGTTTGTATGTGAAATGAGAAAATTTACATGATGAACAATTCATCGTTTCCCGGCAATGTTATCCTATCAACTTTCAAAATATCACATAATTGCACAAGCGTTGAATATTTGAGGTGCACAGAAAGATGATCCTTTTTTATCCACAAACGTTGTCCAAACCAATAGACAAGCTAATACCTCCTATGTTTAAAGAGCTACTAAGGTTTTTATTTGTATAATTAACAAATAAGATTTTTAGTATATATATGCAGAAAGAAATATACTTGAACGAATGACAACATAGTGCTTGAGTGTTTTTCTTTCGCTTTGCACGCAAACTACCCAATTACATGTATGAAACCATTGCTGTTCATGAATAAAAGATGATTTCAAAGTTAATTTAAGCAAAACAATCATATCAGGTGTTTATTAGTAACAGGTGTGATAGTTGATGACGACATGATTTTCCGAGTGACCGTAGTATATTACAGAAACCTAGTCCGTAGACAATCGACAAGACTCACTCAGCAGTTGATAAAAAAACACCATTTTGAGACATACTTTCTGCATACCACTGCATAAATAAAGTTGAATGAAACAATTTGACCGATTTCGTTCTTGTTTACATTTTCTATATCTTGCTTAATTTCCTACCAATGACATTATACGATGTATGTACTCGTTTTCCAGTTACCTTGCTCGCTTTAACAATACTGCGTTAGACCGGAAGTTACAGGATGCTTCAGATTTGATAATTGTTTCAAAAGCATGGACTACATTTATAGTCTGCATTATAAATACATTTGGCGAGCAATTTGAATAATTTCTAAAAGAAAGATCAGACGGTTCGAATACTATTTCGGGGATAACATAAGCATAGATGAATATAAAGTTACGACCACTAAAATGGGGTGATGTCAAATTTAGCTCCTTACCAGATCCTATTAAACTAGAACTGAAAAGAAAGAAAGATGAAGCAAATTAAACGATAAGATCGATATTGTATTTTTGATACTTACAGAATATTTAAGATTAATCTTTAAAAAATAAAGAAACTGGAGAAGTCTAATTTTACGATATGATTGCCTGTTTGGCTGATAGTTGAGTGGCGCTCGAAAAAAACCTACCTACATATGAGCCGTCCCGCGAGAAAACAAACATTGTGGACTCATCGTAAAGTACCGTACGGGGTCAGCCTAAGTATGCCACGCATGCTAACCCGGAAATACACATTTCGCCTACTGTGGATTTTCTGTTTCAGGAATCATTACTCTAATCATCTATCCCTCTGAAACGGAATGTTTCGGCCCGGATCGGTCATTACGCAGAGGCCATAATGTGTGTTTTCCCGCCGGACGGCTCATGTATTTGCGACCAACGTAGCTCTATCAACGTATCTTAATCTGGCTCTGCGTTGTTAACGTAACAGCCATCGATGTTGTCAATAATCTTCCTAAAAGCGGTTTCCCTGACAGCCAAGTAGATCATTGTTTACACTTGGTACAGACAGTCCATTGAACCTGGCGTGAGGCTAGTAGTCACCCTGCGATACTACCGGACCTTAATGTATTGCTTCAGGGTTGCGCACAATACCATCCCTGGTATTGTTCGGGATGTATGCGAGACCATAATTGCAACATATGCTGGGGATGTTATCGATACTCCTACTGAGCCTGAACAGTGGCAGGCAATAGCCGACCAGTTTTCTGCAAAATGGCAGTTTCCACATGCTCTCGGTACATTACGGTGTCCTAAGAACGACGGCTCCCTATACTACAACTATAAAGGATATCACTAAATAGTTTTGATGGCCCTAGTCGACGCCGATTACAAGTTCTGGTGGGTGAGTATTGGTGCACAAGGTGGTTATTCCGACGCTCAGATTTGAAACCAGTGTGAGCTGAAAAACGTTGAAACGGGTGTAATCGGCATCCCACCAACAGGCCCTTTCCCGGTGATGACAGACCGATGTCTTACTATATCATTGCAGACGATGCATTTGGCATGAACACCTGGCCCAGGAAGCCCTTCTTCAGACGGACATTGCTAATGACGAGAGGATCTTCAACTATCGCCTCTCGAGTGCCAGACGAGTTGTGGAAAATGCATTTGGTATCTTGCTCTCCGTCATGTTGCAGGACCATACAGTACATGCAATAGTCCTTGCCTGTGTGTGCATTCACATCATCATGAGGATCAGATATCCTGGTGAACAGAACCCTCTCATGGATAACTAGTATGTTAACCACAACGTCATCCCCGGAGACTGGATAGAGGGTGTTAACATGGACAATGTGCAGAACACCAGCGGTGGCAACTTAGACACCTTGGAAGCGAATCGGCAGAGGCTGTACCTAAAACACTGCGTCAATTCATCTGTCAGGGCGGTGTCATCGCAGAATAGGATGGTATAAATGATTATCCTTCAGAACGATCGAATTGAGTTGGATATTTACAAATTATGTTTTATTAAAATTATTGGATTTTGGAATATGTTTTAACTTGTACTTAATTAATAAAAACATTATTTATTCTCACTTTGTGTATTTGAAACATAATATATGCTTGAACAATAACAATTGGAAAAAAATAGACGGAAAAGATTAAAGTTGAACTCTAAAAATTGAAGTGAAATAAAAAAGTACATATATATTTCAAAATTAGGAATATTTTATTTCACTTCAAGTTTATAGTTCAACATTCGGATTCGATCCTCGGCCGGGCGTTTTCTTTCCAGAGGGCGGTCTTTCTGTCAGTCTGCTTGTTGTCAGCACGACCCTTTGTCGTATATAAATTCATGTTCCTGGAACCACTGAATGACATAATCCTGTTGCTCCGACGTTAGATGCAGGGGCTGTTGCCGGTTTTTCTCTTTTTGTTCTGCTCTCTCTCTGTCTCTCATACAAAAGAAGGGTTGGGTAAAGTCAACTCCCCAACAATACTCGGTTCGTCATACCGTGACTGTGTGGTTGTCTGAGCCTTGGCAACATTTGCTGAACGCTTGACTGCTGCTCCTCTCTTTCGTCGTGGCAATTGAAGTGGTGGAATGAACACGCGAACGCGGGAGTTTATGTATATGGATTGCTTGCTTATCGTGGCAGGTCCGTGGCGCTCCTTGAGAGTCCGTACTTAACCATGCCAGACCGTTCTAACTCGTGCTAACCCGTACTAAAATCGTAGCGAACCGTTGTTTAACCGTAGTGCATACGCCGTGACACGTGCCATTCCTTACTTAACCGTACCGAACCAAACCGAAAGGTAGCAATCCGTATTACTCCCCGTTGTCAACTAGCCCATTTTCTGCATTATCCTTGGTCGATCCGCCAAAACCCGTAGTCAAACCGTGGTGCGTCCTTAGCGGACCACGAATATAGTCTTTTTTAGGTCATCTGTGAGTTCCCATCCGTAGTGGATTCGGCAAGACAATCCTTGAACGTGTGGCCGGTGCATTATCCGGTTAACGTAACCGAAGGTGGACAGCATTTGGGGTTTTACCCGTAGGTATCCCCGAAATAAAGTGCCGAACTGTAATATAGCTCTGTACATCCTTTCTATTCATAAAGCTGAAAGGGCTCAACGTTACGCAGTACATTAAGGGAACCTAACTGTTACATGAGCGATGTACATTTTCTCTCCTTTTATCAATCAAGTGACTCAGAACGAATAGGATCAACACGCCAATATCTCTGTTGCTATCTTTGCTGGTAACGCATTGTTTGAACTGTATGTCAAGAGCAGTAGTAGACAGTTGCCATATCTCTATCAAGCTGATTGTCATATATGTAGGCCCTGTAGGAATTCTAAGCCTGTCTTGACGCCATTCCGGTCTAGGATCAACAGATTATACAACAATTCACAAACTTTGCCAACCTGATAAACTAAGGATTGCATTTGGTGTACATATGGGCGACCCGGATTTTCAAAAATAAATTTTTTGTAGTATATGTATTTTCTATGACACCATATGAAAAGCATAACTACTAATGTTTTGAAAAACGGTACAGTCCGATATCGATCACTTGTCAAAGTTACGTCGATTTTGGTAACAAACGTTTGATAATTGCGAAAACTGTCTATTATGTTAGGGTCTTATGATTTTAGTATATGCTTTTGACTTTAACATGCCTGCTGCCATGGTTTTCCCAATACCTGTTCCTAACTTATAATCTTGAATTGATATCCGGTACGTGATTTTGAATAGGTATCCACATACTTTATACTGAGTAGGCTTTCCCCCATTTTTTCGCATCGATAGATTGCTGTTTTATATTTCCATATATTTATAAATGAAATTGTATTACGGGTAATTAAATGTTGAATTTAGGTCCTCGTTATTGTATCGGCGCTTAAAATGTTATCTACTGTTTTATGCACTGATCATGGATGTAGGACTACTAACCATTTGCTGACATATTGAGGGAAACAGGTGAGTTATTGTGATCGCCTTTTGTCCGGTGTCCGTCGTGCGTCGTCCGTCGTCCGTCAACATAATCTCCTCAGTAACCAGTTGATCAATTGAGATGAAACTTCACAGGAAGCATCCTCTCAATGACCTCACCAGAATCCATTCATTTTCTTGGGGATCCATGCATAATTCTGGTTTCCATGACAACGAAATGAAAAAAACCTTCAAAAATCCTCTTTTCTCAAACTGGTTGGCAGATTTTCAAATTATTTTATAGAAAAGTTCCTTGGATGACCCTTTTTCAGATTCCTTGAAGCTATCTTGATTGGTCGAAAAACATGGCCGCCAGGGGGCGGGGCTATTTTGCCTTATATGGCTATAGTTAAAACTTAAAACATCTTCTCCTCCAAAAGTGTTAGACCGATTTTCAAATACTTTTTGTAGAAATGTTCCTTAAGTGACCAACTATCTTCAATCCATGTTGATTGGTCTATTTATGAAGGAATATAAACCAGTTTACCATATTGCTTATATTTATTTAAATTTAATATAAGAACCACATGTCTGATTTGATTGATCACTTTCTCAGACGGGTTGAGTATTGATGACTTGAGCTTGATTTTCTACATGGAAGAGAATCATTTTGATCTCTTTAAAAGCTTTCTTTTCCAAGTTACAATAGCGGCTATCATTGGAAATAGAACTAAGAGGGTCATCGCCTTAGTCAGACCTTGTATCACCCAATCTTCTTATATGAAAGAAAGAAAGCAATCAATTTCTTTATTTGCATACCATTTACACGTTGTTGCAACATATACATTATAAACATTTGTTAAGCAATACATATAGTATAGTTTCAATAATTGACACGTGTTATATAATATTTGAGAAAAGTGTAAAGGAAAGCCAAACGTGAGACCACAATTGTATGACAAGGGTTTTCTATCATGGCAACTGTTTTCATTCTACAAACAGCTATCAGGGGAGACAACTTAACAGATTAAGAATATATTGTAATGACTATTTATTCTAGAGTTTGAACACAGTGACTGAAAGTGTGATAGCATTAGACCAGGATGATGTTTTACAGAGGAAATCATCTTCGTACTGTAGAATGTCATTGCTTGTGATTGTCTCACCTGGCGACATATGTAGGAAACATGCACATCTTCCCCAAATGGCACAACTAGCTGACAATGGAATGTACCTGCATCATCAAAATATAGTAAATTTATTGTACATATGACTAGAACAAGCATTGAGTCATGAACAGTATTGTACATTACACCAAGTGTTAAATAATGGTTTGCATAGATAATGCTGAGAGCATGGTGAACCCACTGCCTCAGTCAATTATGGCATCATTACGGTGCTAGGATGAGTTTCAGGTTTAAACTTGCCTAATACATTTAAACAAATCCATTGATTTTCGGCAAGCTTTGGGTGGTAAAAGTTATGACTCATACGTGGTTACCACCGCCTCAGACAGTGTCTAAAACCCGGCCATTCTCTATAAATCTAAATGATTTTGATGAAAAACCAGCTGACACTTGTCGAAAAACATTGGTAAAGGCGAAACAATGGTAAAGGCGAAACAATGGTAAATGGTAACAGTTGTAAGGTATGATATAATATATGAATACATACGACAACTTGCTAAACCATAATTGCTGCCTCCGTCAGTTGAGTCTTAGGAACATTTAATTGTGTATTATGACTGCAAATATGGCCATCTGAGAGAAAAACACTGCACGCTCTCTGCTGCATCAGACAGTCAGAGAGGAATATCTAACTATTATTGGACCGTCTTAAAGTGCTTTATTAACATATAAATAGAGTATTAATCAAGGTTAACTTGAAGTTGGTAAAGGATTGGGTCGAATGTATATCTGGAAAGAAGACTATTTCCACCGGCCTAGCCTTGTAAGCTGTTCATTTGAGACATTTGTATTGTGTGCATTTTAGCAATCTGGACTTGATGTCGTAACTGCAATTTCACGTACTCTGAGAATACCAAGAAAGCGATCAGAAATAAAGCTTTAAATACAAGACGAGTATGTCAATCCCTGCAATGTTGTAGTCAGATTTCGAAGAGTATCTTCCGTTATTGGTAACCTTTTGTCACCGGAAGAGTAGCAGTGTATACCGTGAACGATATTCCCTATTTAAAATGCCTCCAAGGGTTAGGATTGCCCCTTATTTTATGAACATATGCAATGGCTGACATGTATGCAATTCTCGTAAAAGCCTTATGATCCTTGAGATGACACAGCCATGAGATGAGCAAGCTCGACTCAGATGTATAAAAGGTCAAGTGGGATATTTAAGAGCATTCATGTATGTATTGAGAGTAGCTGGTGCCAACACATTCTGCAGCAACCGGCCAACTGCCAAATTCAGATTATCTAGAGCAAGTAGACTGGTACGACTATTGGAAGATCGTCCATCTGCGGTGCATATATCTTTCTTCTGCATTGCATCTTAACGAACAAAAGAGAAAAGTCTCCGTCAATGTCATCCTCTTCATTTTCTAAATAAGGTTCTGATATGGCACTATGCTGAGTCCGGTAACCTGTCTTTGTGTCTGGTAACCAGCAATATTATATTCTATGGTTATAATAGTTTGTCTGTCTGTTTGTTTCTGGATTTAAACTTGCAATGACAGGAAAGTCAGTTTGCGTACTTGTTCCAGGAAATTCATAATATAATGTCTGATTGCTGGTCCCCAAGTAGCATCTTGTCCTGCTTATCTTTTCTAAGCGTAGATACCTGCTTTTAGCATTTATCTAAATGAACAATACTTGTATTGAGTAACTTATTATAATGTATGTGTCTGATAACAGACCATACCTGTCCAGGCCTGATTGGACGTGGGCGCATATAGTATCTTGTTCAAGCCTATCTCAAACGTAGAAGCAATATATATAATAACTAATCTCTTAATTGATCATAATCAATCAGTCTATCATGCAATTCAGTCATATTATAATTATGTAATTATGAAATAAATTAGATTATACGTTAAATTATTTCAACTCAATCCATTCATTGTTGATATACATGTATTTTTGAACGAAATGGACACTTGTATATAAAAGTGACTACTAGGCCCAAGGGGCCGAGTGCTATTTATTGTGTTGTATTGTTTGTATTGCTTGTAAAATATGCACATGTCACTATAATAAAATGTACTTTACTTTACTTTATTTTTATACCAACACCTATAAAATGTCTGAAATCAACAACAGGCTATATTTAGTAATGACTGTGCACACATTCAAAGCTCCGGTCAGCCAGGTGGGGAAAGCGTATATTGAGTGAAAGAATCTTGCAAAAACAACGATCTTTTCCGAAAATGGAATGAAAAAGAGACCACTGTTCAGAAAATGGTTTGTGATTGAAAATATAATTCAATTCAATGATAAAGAAATTCAAACTCTTGGCATGTCATAATTATGATAATGGAGAAAACAGCCTGTAGATGTAATCGCAGAACACACATGAGACATGGAGCAATTGTTTAAGCATATGCCCTAAAGGCCAGAAGTTTTCTACATGCTGCATACTGTACATACGATGTATGGTAGAACCATGTGTATATCCTGCTTGTTTAATGTAGAAAATGCACAACCATGCCAGTTGTTGCAGATCATGCGTACAGTGTAAGCATAACCCCGCACGGGAAATGTAAAAAAGGCAGAACCCTGAACGAAAGATGTAGGAAATGCATAACCCTGTCAGCCCTGCATACAGTTAAAAGCAGTACCCTGCTTAAAATTAAATAAATAAGCAAAACGGTGCCTTATAATTGCAGTCTCTGTAATTAATGTAGAGTAGCATTAATCTCTATAAAAATGATACATTAATCTCAGACACTACACATACGGAAAAGCAGAAGCCTTCTTACTAATGTATAAATTTACTCTATCAAAGATAGAAATGTGTTGCGAGCCCTAGCAAACAAAGTAAAGTAAAACAATACTTTAAACTCTATCAAATAAATTAATAAAGATGTGCCTACATTTCTCACATGGTTACCATATATTATAGCCTATGATAACAGGTTTTCAAGAGCAGAAAGGGTAAGTTTTGTCGTAGGGATAGACGTTCTATGTGATATTCAGCATTAGTCGTAAAATGTCAATTTAGTCCTAAAACCATACGGTTTACAGCTTAACATTGACTGCAACTATAATGTGTCAAAGAAGCTGAAGTTTCTTAATTGTTGAAAAATAAACACATTGGTGCTTAAAAATTAACATATTTCAAGGTTTAATGCCTCTGGTTATAAGTTAAGTATGACACAACCTTTTGAAGGAGAGCGGGAAGTATATTCTCCCTCTAGTTAAGCAGAAGTATGATAACAAAGACGGGATTTTATTAACAAAAAATACGGGTTTATCTTAAAAAGTTTAAATGTAATTTTATATGCATGTATTAAAATGTTTTATGTAAGCTTTTAACCACCATCCTTTTAAGATGAAGCAGCTGAAGCGAATTATTAGAGTTCCTTGTTCAAATATACCAATATGATTAACTACCCGAGTCTATCGGTCGAACTGTCCTATAGCCTTTGTATTCCATTCTAAAAATAGTCGATTGTATAAGCAAATTTAAGAAAATATCACCTACTCATGTATTTCCTGGTTTTCGCACACCAGTACTCCACACAACACAACAATCTTCCCAAGCAACTGGCTGCTTTTCCACATAGCAGCATGCCGCATGTCGCATTGACTTTTGTCAAACGTCGGAAAGAAAGTTTGCCGAACATTTCGAACATATGATAGCGTTTTTCTTAACAATAATTATGTTGGTTGTTCCCTTTTCGATTACGTCACCCCATGGTACAAAAATTAAAACCTATCCCATACTGACGCCGCGCTTCCACGCGGCGTCAATAATCACACATGTCTTGACTAGAAAGCGTTGTTCAACACAGCAATTATGGCTGCATTGCACAGCAGTTATTAGGCTGTTGAATAGTTTTAATTGACCCTTATTTGTCAAATGTGCCCCATCTCTACGACTGGTGACCAACATATTTACAAGTGCCACAATTTGTTATGTGTCCTGAATCGGGCTTGCAGACATCGAGATATCAGCTGAGAGCTACTCTAGCGTTGAACCACTCAACATTGACTGAATATCTTGTTGAAACGGATGGCGTCTTATTAAGAATATGACTCACTTGGCGTCTTATTAAGAATATGACTCACTTGGCGTCTTATTAAGAATATGACTCACTTTAACATATTGTGCTCTACGAATCCCCAAAAGACTTCCAACCAAACTCACCATGGCACTAGCAATAACCGAGGGAGTGTTTTATGTTTTATTATTCAATCTTTTCTTTATTTATATATATAAATTACACGTATATGTAAAGAAGTTTCTTGATGCTTCCATGTTTAATTTAAAGGACATGATCATCGAAACTTTTATAATATATCTATAGGTGTCACCTATTTACGAAAAAACAGTAAGATGATTTTAAATAAAAATTAAAGAGCATACTTCAAAATGTTTGGAATTCGTTTTGTTGTCGTCTATTATTACGAACAGAAAATAATAAAGTTAAGACTTTCATAAAATCAACGAATAACATTTATAATCAATTACCTATATTATGGTAAAGAAGCAAATTTGCAACTGCCCTTTTCTGATGCTATCTGCCAACTACCCTTTTCAACCAGGCAGTATGGCTGGAACAAAATATTTAAGGGGTCACATTTCTGCTTAATCCTTTCCCTAATAGAGACGATTTCTAACTCCCTGCAGCAGACGACTTGGGAAAAAATTGTCGCCAAAGCTACAATTGCTCAAATTTTGAATGTTATCCTTTTTCAACAATATTCGATAAATGCTTATATCTTTTTTTGTGGGAACACGTTACGCAAAATGAAGTGTTAACGGAAATGACGTCACGTCGTTCTTTGGCTAGGGTACAGTCACAAGTTATGTTCTGATGTCGAATTGCGGTCGTTTATTTCAAAGTTCCGTTTATTTTTTAACTTTTTTGTACAACAGTTAGATCACAGAAAAATAGCACAGCACTTGTATGACCTTAAATGTCGATTAAGATTGTTTATTAAAAGATTAAATAGACGACAATAATTTTCAATCTGTGTTTTACGTCTGCTTTTTATACATATCCAAATGGCGGTCCCCATGGATTTTGTTCAAGGTCACAATACACTAAATAAATTCCTTCTTTGTTTCTATGTAAATCATCCAGCTTCAACCCTCGTTTGTCACACTT
>JAUELF010246031.1:0-12207 GCA_031471495.1 Clinocardium nuttallii | reverse complement strand
GAAATCAAACTTGCGTTAGCGGTCAACTCTGTTTTGCAGCCTCCTTGTATTAAGCAGCCACTTGAAGATTCACCAAACACCATTTTCTTCTTTATTTTACTTATATTAAACAGCCATCTGTGTGCAGCAGCCGTACTTTGACTTTCCCTTGGTGGCTTCCTAATACAAGTTGACTAGCACGTACAATCTAAACTCGAATAATATTTCAATGTTAGCCCAGTAAGCAGTGTTACTTTATTTTCTGTGCAGGTATCAGAGAAAAAGGTATTCTTTTTTTCCCCCTGATTTCCCCCCAAAACGTATGATATAATCACGTAAGCCATTAATCGTGCTCGAAGTGCGATCTATAATAATACAATTTGAATGTATTAAAATAATGATAAGTCTTATGGCAATGTGTCTCAGTAACACACAGCGGTATGTGAATATACAGCGGGAATTGAAGTTACCAACGAATTAAGTGTTGACAATGATATAACAACAAGTCAAGGATGACAATAATATAACCGATTGGTCAATGCTTATCTTATGTTACATGTAGTTTACACACGTTGATCTCATATTGTCCCACCAATGCAGGTTTAATACGTGCTTGTTTTTGTTTTGTTTATTGTGCTCCCCGAAATAGTTTCGGGACGAGCATAATTATATATGTTTATTATGCAAAAAGGATGTACAATCCATCAACATACATGTATGAATGCATTTGACAATTTAACAATTTCCGGCCGAATAAAATAATTAACTAGAGAGCACACTTCGAGCATAGACAAAAACATACACTGCACCGAAGTCTTTTTTTATTTTGGTATACGTTGTTTTCAAATATCGCGTTAAATCGTTGATAGAAGTATACGCTAATGATTGTTTACATACGCGTATTATAGGATAACAGTTCAGTGTCAGGTATATATAGATCTGACTTCATATAAAGTTTAATAAATATTTATGAAATGACTACGAATGCCAGATTCTTTTTATCTCTTGACGAAAAACACAAAAACAAAATGGATTTTCGCGGTCAGAATATAGTTCCAACATGTAAACTGAACTTATCACAACACAAAATGTTTAATGGCCTATAATTGTCCCTTTACCTCGTCTATCTATCGTGGCGTTTGTGTTTACAAGCCATTTTGTAAACATTCGCGGATGAATACAAAAATAGTTATTCGGTCATGTTATATTACACACGTTACATATAAATAAAAACGTAATGGGTATATGATATCGGTTACAAGCATTGCCATGCGATTAAACTTTTTACACTTATAATGACCTCCCATAATAACTTCAATAAGAGTCGTTTATTGTTATGCACTGGTCGGGTACACTGACTTTGTATCTTCATGTTAGCGTATGCATGCTACCTATACACTTCTTGACCTGTATATTATGTGTATATACTCAACTCCCTATGTATAGGAGCCGTTTCTCGAGAAAAACAACATTGTTGTCTCTGCGAAAAGTAGCGACACTGATCAGCCTAAGCATGACGCGTAGGCTAATCCAGGCAGACACTTAACGCTAAATGTTGATTTTTTTTGTTTCATGAATCATTTACTATACCTGTATCCTCCCTGAGACGGGATGTGTCTGTCCGGATTAGCCATTCTGATCTGGGTTCATACATTACGCTGGGTCCACACTGTTGGGTTTGTCGTGATAACAAATAATGTACATTAGTTAATGCCTGTATATCATTGAGCTAGTTTGTTGTATAAATATAAACATTATAGAGTAGACTGTTCAAAGAAACAGAAATACCGTATTACCATGTAGTTTAAATAATTAAATACTGCATCCATTGTGAACACATTTTTAATCATACATATCGGACAAACGTCACTTGAAAACATGGTGGTAAAAGAGATAAACAAACTACTTTTGTTTTTAACTGACTTCAATATTTTAGATTGTTTTACTTACGATTAAATCACCCAATATTTTAGATAGTTTTACTTACGATTAAATCACCCTTGTTTGAGTGACAGTTTAAATGCGCGGTGCTCCGGGAAAACCAAAATTAACGTGTATACATACCTACTTGCGCCTTCATGTTAAGGATCCGAATAGAAACTGCTTCACAGAAGTTTCTTGACATTTTATATGACTTATAAGTTGACAGCGTAGAGCAAGATCACAATGCGCGTATGTACTGTCTGATCTTGATATACACTGTTCGCAAATCGACGTTCCAGTTAATTAAATAACGTTCGCATTATCAAAGTTATCATCTTCATTGTGATTGTGTAGTTTTTTATCGTACTCGCGTTCCTATATCTACGAGTATAAGATATAATAGGCTAACATTTCCAACCTGTCGTGCTCCTCTGTTTAGTTTCATACTTTGTTAATGTGACGAAAAATAAATGTATTTATACCGAGTTCTGTTTAATTTTAGATTAACCTTTTGTATGAGCAGTTGCTTATGTTTCAATAGAATGTTAATTGTCTGTCTAGTTAATAACACGTTCTTCCTTAGAGGTACACGTCAGGAGGGACATGCAACTTTCATTAACCAATATCTCTTTTATTATCCAAACAACTTATATGATGTAGGTACTCAAAGGTCTCTCTAAAAAAATATTGAGTACCAACAACATAGGGTTATAGGTTCAAATAAAGGATTGATGAATATGCAAACATGCCTCTTGTTTAGAGCTCTGTTTATTAATCGGAAATGATACATTATAACCTGTTGACGTACCAATACCCCATATATATATATACTCTGTATAAACCTGCATGCACTATATACACTCTCTCTTTTCCGACCTGAACCATAAAACTACCAGAAAACCCTCTATTTGAAGACGGCGAACCACAGGACAATATCCCATCACGTCCATGGATTATGGACCCTGATTTAATGGATGGCGACAGAGAGACTATTAAACCGGAAGAAGGTGCATTCTGGGAGGAGTTGATTCGCACGTACCTCTTTCCGCTAGAGAGTGACAAGCAAGAACAAGAAAAAACTCAAGAGCAACTTATCGAACTAAGGTTGGTGGTATTGTTTTTTCTTTCTTTTGTTTTACAAACGATTTTAACTGTCATATTTCTTATTTCAGAACATATCTGCGACAGGTGGCTTTTATAACGAGCATTTATAAGTTTTGTCAAAATGTTTTTCAATAAATCAAACGAGTGTATCATATATTGTTTAAAGAGTATCTATAAGTTAACCTACATATTTCAAAAGTCCGCTGCTGAAGACTTGTTGTTTCTGGAATAAAATTAAATGAATGTATATTGTTTTATGGCGCATCGACAGCTAAGGTAATTTAGCGCGCATTTAAATTTGATTATTCATGATCCCTGGGTAAACACACCAGTAATACTAGGCTAGAAAATGTGCCTTGCCCATGGGCACTCCACCATAAGCGTAGTTCCGCGATTGGGGATCGAACCCGGAACATCCGGTTTCGAAATCCCCGACGCTAGCCACTCGTCCACAGCGGATTCCGAATAAAATTAAAATAAATGTTGCTGGGGAAAATAATCTCAGTGTTTCTACCTAGTATGTATCGTATGTCCAACCATTACACAATCTAAGAGGATGCTGTTTCTTCAAGGCCACATATATTTGATAGCAAATACATTTTAAACAAACATATTCCCTATATATAAACGTTCGGATAATAATAATAATGATAATAAAATCTTTATTTTACGAAGGTTGCACATTAAGTAATATAACAAATGAATTGCATATGACTTATCTGCCATGTGGCCTTCAAATAGGAACTACATTTCAATTTGAATAAGATGAATGTTAGTATGATACATTGTACATACATGTAAGAGGGTGAATAAAGCGATGAGAACATGAAAGGATAAATTGACATAAGAAAACCATTATAAAAACAAAATCAGAACATTATGAAAAAGTAAAAAAAATATAATGGGTTTTTGTAAACAAAAGGCAGACACCATTTAACAATTTATGTCTGCTTTTAAGCAAATATAAACATTGACATTCAACATGTTATTGAATAAAAATGTCTTATTTTTGTTGTAGTAAGTGATATTTCACTCTTTTTTTAAACGTTTTATTGTTGGTGATATTGTGAATTGCCAATGGTAATTCATTCCAAACATGCATTCCATAGAAGGTGAGTATATTTTTGCCGTAGTTTGTGCGAGGTTTATAGGGTAGAGTAAGACCATTGTGTGTTTGTGATCTCAGAGTAAACGATTATTTTTTTGATATTGTTATTACATCATTTATATAGGAAAATACAAAGAGGATGATACCATTGTATGCGTTTGATGTCGACCTTATTATTTACTTGATCTTTTCAACGACAATCGAACACTTATCACTCTACCGTAGTGTGTATATTTTGTATACTGTTTATTAAAGTACTAATTCAATGTTGATACTTTAAGCATCGTGTTCTTGTCCTGCTACAAATGTGTTTCAATACCATGCAGGTATAACAAAGACCAATACCAATATGTACGTTATTACAGTCCCATCTTTGTTTGCATTAGTCGCTACTCATTCAATTAATGATTTTCGCTGTTTTAATTGTACTACCAGTTGGTTAAACACCAATCGTAATGCTGTCGCCATACTATTGAGAGAAAATGGCGTAGGAGTTAAACAAGACATCAAGTGTTTACAGCCTTGACAATCATATCTCTTTACAAGCTTTACAATTCCGTTACCTTGCTTTTTAACCTTTCCCTCATACGACAATTCTGCAGCAGACGACTTTTAACATATGTTGTCAAAAAATGGAAAATCTCTTTAATTGAATGGATGACCTATGACTTTAAGTGGAAAACATTGTGTCAAAAGGAGAAATTGCAATTTCTTCTTTTGTCACTATGTTTCCAAAAAGCCGTTTGCTACAGAGGCGCCAAAAAGCATCTAAATGAGGGAGAGGGTTAACTTCAGTTACATGACAAAGAATAATGATTTATTCTTCACATTAAATTTATCCGCTAACCAACAATTGAGGTAATTCTTTTACAATGCCAACCACTTTGTCATATTCTGGTCATAACTTTTAATTTTATGAAAACATTGTGGGAAAAGTTGCATTTCCCTTCAATGAGGTGTTCAATTCATTTGACAAAGTTTTTTTGTTGAAAAGTTGCGTCCATCTTTAGACATATAGATACATTTTGAAGCATTTGCAGTAAAGAACTCTTGTAAACATGCAGACATTGGTAGATGCATCAAACAATTATGACAAATCTAATGGAGAATTTCGAAAATAAATGAAAGCAATAACTATAAATTTCACTCTCCTTTTCTCATGATGTTTTCAAGTCATCTGCTGCAGACATGTAAAATTTGGAATCTATTAACAAAAAGGTTGTCAAAAGCGGCCACTAATCTTTTAAATGCTTTTCATAAAAATGTAATAAATTTAGGGATGACATCTTTTGAAAATTTAAACTGCATTTTTCTTGCTTGATTTACTAATAGTGCACAACATCTCAATCCTTAGTACTCAAGGAAAATATAAAGTACATTGTTTTGTGAAAAGGCTTTAACCCTTTCCCTCATACACCAATTCTGCAGCAGACAACTTTACTATTTTGCCAAAAAATAGAAAATCTTTATAATTGAATGGATGCATGAGCTAATTGACTAAAAGTGGAAAACATTGTGGCAAAAGGAGAAATTGCATGTTTTGTGCAATTTCTTCTTTTGTCACCATGTTCTCAAAAAGCCGTCTGCTGCAGAGGCGTCGGAAAGCGTCTATATGAGGGAAAGGGTTTAATATGAAATCTGTCTCATTTAGGCACGCACAACAAAACTACAGCGAAAGACTGAAAAAATCTTGGTAAAAATTTGAAAAATATATATATATATATATATTGATGAAAGCATTGCTATTAAATATAGTTAAAACATTTTGGCAAATTAAAAAACTCATGTTTTCACAATGATTTCAACCCTGTGCAGTTTTCAAGATGACAACAACGTTCCTCATTATGTTTTCAAAACTGACAAAGTCTCCCAAGATATTATAAAAACTCTTACAAAAATGCCATTACCACATAGCTTAAATTGGAATATTTCATTATTTAAAATTGTTATTTTACCTTCCAACTCTTGTGTTATGGGTAATAAACCCTTTTTCACATAAAACAACTTTGCAGCAGCTGATTTTGAAAATACTTAGGCAAAAATAGGGCTTTATCTTTATAAAATACAATATAGTTTTCAATTTCAGATAAAATATTGAGGCAAATTTCACCTTTCACTACAATGTTTTAAAAAGTCATCTGCTGAAGACGCCTCTTAAAGTGTATATTTGTAGTAAAAAGGTGAAAAGAATCGTCTCACTGAGACAATTCAATTGAGTACTCACAAAACATAGCGCTTTATGGATAAATTAAAGATATATTGTTGAGCAAATTTGAGCCGTCCTCCGAGAAAATCAACATTATTGCCTCTGCGTAATGTATCAACCCAGATCAGCCTGTGCAGTTTGCACAGACTGATCTGGGCTGACACATTCTGTCTCAGGGGGAAAGAGGTATAGAATATTGATTCCTGAAACAGAAAATCCACAGGAGGCGAAATCTGTTTATCCTTTGTAAGTCTGCACGGCATGTTTAGGCTAATCCGGTTCAATATTTTACGCAGAGTCCAATGTTTGTTTTCTCGTGGGACGGCTCATTTCTGTTTACTCCCTTTTTCAGTCTTATCTAGGTTTCTTTTTTCTATTTTAGCAGCCATTCAGGAGGGAGAGTTGATATTGTGCTTGACAACGCAGGTTTCGAACTTGTGACTGACCTATGTCTAGCGGAGTTTCTTACCATTTCCAAACAGGCCTCATGCATTCATTTTCATGGCAAAGCATTCCCTTGGTTTGTGTCCGATGTTACACAAACTGACTTAAGCCATACCCTACATTACTTGGGTAACTTTCAAAGTGAATCAATGAACTCAATTGTGAAACGATGGAAGAGCAGGTTTGAAGATGGCACTTGGGTTTATCACAGTCATCTCTTCTGGACGACAATGTATGACTATAGTGAAATGAAAACTGCTGCTCCAGATTTGTACAAAGAATTAGGAAAAGCTGAACTCGTTATTCTGAAAGGGGACCTAAACTACAGAAAACTAGTCGGTGATTTGAACTGGCCAACAACAACGCTGTTTGAAAACAGTCTTCGAGGTTTTCACCCAGCACCATTGTGTTCCCTGAGAACGTTGAAGGCCGATGTTGTAACAGGTTTGAAGGTCGGGCAAGCAGAGTCAGTCAGGCAGACTGAAGTGGCATGGATGACTAGTGGTAACTGGGCAGTTATGTCATTTTCTGGAAGTAAAGTACCATAACAGTTTCCCTCTCACACATTTTTGCAGATGCTTTTTTGAAGAGTTTGCAGCAGAAAACTTTTAAAAACATTTTAACAAAAGAAGAAATTGCTCACAATAAGCAATTTCAACTTTCCCAACAACATTTCAACTCTACTCAATAAATAATCTTTCATTAATAGAGATATTCCCTCTTTTCACAAGGATGTTTTTAACCCTTTCCCTCATATAGACGCTTTCTGATGCCTCTGAAGCAGACAGCTTTTTGAAAACATAGTGACAAAAGAAGTAATTGCTCAAAATGAGACGACTGAACATATTTTGTTAAATAATAGGAAATCGGAAATTGAATTGATAACCTGTGACTAAAAGTGGAAATACCATTGCGGCAAAAGGAGAAATTCAATTATAGAGATTTCCTATTATTTAACAAAATATGTTCAGTCGTCTGCTGCATAATTGTCTTATGAGTATAAGAGTCAAGTACCCACAGTGGGCAAAAAACAGTTGACTCAAGGTAAACCCTGCCTTGAAAGTCTATTATAATAAAGATCTGAAGTCACATGGTCACGCTATTTTTCAGTTTCCTCACCAAGGTTGGGTTGATTAAACAAGCCTCGCCATCCAATTGCACGGATGTGGACAAAGGGGACAGCACAGAACTTCAGGGGAATGGACCTACCAGTGAGGACCTGGGTACATCAGTGGATAAGATGGAAGATATTAGGTAATAACTACATTGTACTTAGTTCTCATTTATCTGACTGGTCAGAATCATATGTATTCTTAACCCCTTCTCTCATATAGACAGACCCTTTCTGAGCTCCTTTTGTCACCATGTTTTCAATTCCGATTGTTATTGAACCTTCATTTAAAGGGAGTTTCCTTTTTTTTTCAGGTGTGTTTTCAAAGTTGTCTGCTGCAGATTTATTGTATGTGGGAAAGGGTTAAAGTGACCAACTAGGAAGTATTATTTAGAGCTCCTAAAATGTTCTCAAGAGTTTTACATTTCCAACTCTGTTTTCTGACTATACATTTCCCAGATGATTGACTCGATCAATAGTCTTAAATATACGGGAATAAAGCTATATGCCTGGGAAGAATATTATTTGAAGTACCGATGAGAGAGAGAGCAAGGTGATTGTGATAGAACTAAAATTGTGTTGAAAACAACATTAAACTCCAATTAATCAAACAAGATGAAGTTTAAACCTTATTAAATGGATGAATATATTACCTGAATAGCTGTTGCTCATTTTGAAAGTTTGAAGAGAAATATTGTCTAATTCAATTTAAATGAATGGAGAAGATTTTGACATTGCTTACTTCTTGCATTTGCTGTGGAATAATCAGGCTAAAAGAACTAGTAATTCATTACTAAAACTGTAAATGCTGTGTTATGACTGCAATCCTGTTGAAAGCGCAATAAAACACCATTAAAAAACAAACACATTTCGGGTTTTTTCAGGACTCAAGCCAAAGATGCGTTAGAATCCTATGACAGCGCAATCAAGACTGGTGCCTCGGTGCAGAATGGCCCCGTGTGATAACAATACTAGCCCTAGGTCAATATGGTTTAAACAATTCACTGTGATTAAAGGCAGCTGTGTACCTAGACTGTCTGTGAAAAATAAACATTTAATACCCGATCTTGGGTCATTGATGGGCATGATGTACAGGGGCGGCCATCCCTCTTCTAATCAAAGAATGAATGTTTGATTAACATCTTGGGGTAGATGGTTGGTGATTTTTACGTGTGATTAACATAAACACCTGTTCTCAACGAATGAAATTTGAGCTGAGAGTTGGTATAAGTATTAAAACGTGTTGTCCCATCCAATCATATGAATGCATTTTAAAGGAAACTAATTGGGGCAGAAATGCCCCCATTCCTTCTTCTATAACCCTTTCATTTATCCTCATACACAATTTCGAAACATCCAAGTGATAACTGATTTTCCAGGGATGTTTTTTGTCACTTCACTGTTCAGTAGCTTACATTTATTTGAATGTACTTGTTTGCTATGTTAGGAGCATTGACAAGTAAAATGAGGTCTCCATATCTGTATTCCTTACTGGTGCATTAATATCTATAAAACATGAAGAGGCTCTCATAAGACTGAGCCATTACTGTACTGATGCCACAAGGCACCTATTCCTCTGATGCTGCTTATGGAAGCTGGGGGTACATACTGTATCTATAAGGAAAATGATAATCTTGAACACCACTGTTTGCATGACTAAATAAGGTAGTGAAGGTAGTTTTATTATATTGTATGAAAATGTTTATGGGGGGAGGAAAACAAGCTGTGCTTGTAAAAGCATTGTATACATGTACATTTAAGTTGTATGGGTCATGTGCCACAGAAACTGCCCTTTGAGTCGAAAATTATTTGCATTTACAATTTAATTGCATTGGCAGTGTTTGGCCATTTTCTAGAGGCTTCACAGTTGCTTGTACAACTAGCAAGGGAACTGGATAGGTCGTGGCAACGACACAAAAATCTGTTTTCGTGTGATATAACCCATGAGCGTTGATTAAGCCAACACAAAGTATGATTGATTTAGGTTAACCCTTTGCTGCAGATTTGTGCAGCAGATGACATTGAAAACTTCTAGGCAAAAATAGGAAAATTCTTTTTGAATGAAGGTATGATTATTTAAAAAAACATAAAAACATTGTGGCAAAAGGAGAAATTGCTCGTTTTGACCAATTTCTTTTTTTGACACAATGTTTTCAAAAGTCAACTGCTACAGATTTGTCAAAAAGCTTAAGTAATGTCAAACAGGGCTGATTCATTGTACACATAGGATAGGCTACATTTAAACTAGGTCATATCAGATGTAGCATCATGTAAATCAGCAGTTCATGTATAAAATAATTCTGTTTGCAATTAGACAAACCTCCAGCAGACCACCTTTCAAAGCATTCTGGCAAAAAGGAGAAATTACTCATAATGAGCAACTTCTCTTTTTTGCCACAATGTTTTTAACTTTATTTAATTCCTTCCATTTATAGAAATTTTCTATTTTTTCAGAGATGTTTTCAAAATGGTTGGCTGTAGATTTGTTGAATGTGGTTGTTTATTGTTTGCGCACAATTTGAAAATGTGTGTAGAAAGATAAAACCAAGACAAACATGTCTAGTGAAGTGATGCTTGCTGTCATCTCTCGTGGAAAGGAGTTGAGGTATAATGAATAAAGGTTGTTATTTAGTTCCCTGATTCTGTCAAAAAGTTATTTTTGTCTGTAATATCATAAAGTTTATTGGCCTAGTTAAGAAGTACATTCATATCCTACAATCGTCAAACTATTTGGATGTTAAATAGTGCATTGAGGTAACAATTGAAACATAACATCACATTAGAGAATAGAAATATATTTGTACGAGTGAGTTTTACCCAGAACACAACTCGACACCTTATTAAACCTCGAAAACATGCTTTTGGCCCTCAAAATAATCATCTTGTTGAAACAATTCTTTATTCATCCACAATATAGAGTTTGATCGAGTTTTAACCAACATATTCGGGGCAAACATATATTAACTCATTTTCTAACTTGCTGCTATATTACCTATCTGTATCTAAAACATCTTATAAAAAAAGGTTAATCTTGACATTTGAAAGTTTTATTAATAAAAATGAGTTATAAGACATGGAAAGTGGATATACATTGCTTGTAATGATTTTCCTTTCCAAAGTTTTTAAAGTGTGAATCTTTGTGGGGGGGGGAAATGTTCGTTATTATAAGATTCGGAGTATCCGCTTGAATATCCATTTCTGAACTGTATCGACCTTATTCAGAGCTTGTCTGTTATTAAGACATACTGTATGCTTCATGGAAATCACATTGAATTGCACCGTGTTGTGTAGGTTTAGCTGTTTTGTTATTATGCCACACCCCCCACACAATTCGACCTTTATTGACTTTAACATAGTGCAGACCGACCTGAAGGTAGGTTTTTGTGTGATGTGGCCGAATAAAGCTGTCCTTATTGTATAAGCCAAGACTGGGAATCAAACATCAGCCACGCCTCACAAACATCTTTCAGATGATGTGGTCTCTGTAGATCATCATCAAACTGCATATACCCATAGTCTTATATTCCCGGTCTCCCATCTAGTCTTACAGACATCATATAAGCTGGTGAAGGGTATGGTTCGTCTCAAAACATTTGTAAGGTTATCCATGGCAAATGTAATAGTGATTCATTTTCAAATAGGTTTATTTTGTGCATAACATGGCTATGTTAGATAAATTATGACTAGATAGAATATGAGTTGATCAATTTGTTTTCACTTGTACACCAGTAGCCATGCTATGGCTCAGACATTGTATTTTAGAACACTAGGTATTTAACTGTATTAACATACAACAATTCTGCAGCAGACGACTTTGAAAACATCATGACAAATAGTTTCTTAAATCTCTTAGAATGAAAGAGTGATTGTTAAAATGAATTGAAAACTTTGTGGCAAAAGGAGAAATCACTTATTATGAAGAACTTCTCTTTTTGCCGCAAGGTTTTCAATAGTCTTCTGCTGTAGATGTGTCAAATTACATCTGCATGTGGGAAAGGGTTAAATGAAGTTTATGTTGTCAACTTCCTAAAATATGCTAGTGTTTAGTAGTTGTAATGTTTTATGAGAATGTCAAGTTAATAAGAATAATACTGTTGGGAACTGACAAAGGTTAATAGATTGTGAGCAGTGTAACTGTATGACTAATTACTGCTTGCACTTATGGACAGTTAAAACAATGGTGAGCTTTCCCTCATACAACAATTCTGCAGCAGGCGACTTTAAACATACTTTGTCAAAATATAAAAAATCTCCATAGTTGAATGGATAACCTATGACAAAAAGTGGAAAACATTGTGGCAAAAGGAGAAATTGCACATTTTGTGCAATTTC
>JAUELF010246020.1:0-12207 GCA_031471495.1 Clinocardium nuttallii | reverse complement strand
GAAGCGGAGTTAAATCTCAATTATTTACTAATTAATGATATCCAGTCAGAATGTGTTTATTACATTTAATATAACTGGAATACCTTTAGAAGCGGAGTTAAATTTCAATTATTTACTTAATCGATGAGATCAAGTAAGAATGTGTTCATTACATGTAATATAACTGGAATACCTTTATTTATTTATTTAATCAATGATATCCAGTAGGAATATGTTTATTGCATAATACTGACTGACACGTTTGAGTACAGCACGCCTGTCCCGTCGAACGAACTTATTTCAGGTTTGTTTTGTTTTCACTCGGCGAATTTAGACCTTCTTATTTCAGTTTTGTTTTGTTTTCACTCGGCGACTTTAGACGTTCTTATTTCAGTTTTGTTTCGTTTCCAGTCGCTTGCTTTAGACATTCTTATTTCAGTTTTGTTTCGTTTCCAGTAGCTTGCTTTAGACATTCTTATTTCAGTTTTGTTTCGTTACCAGTCGCTTGCTTTAGACGTTCTTATTTCAGCTTTGTTTCGTTTCCAGTCGCTTGCTTTAGACGTTCCTATTTCAATACTTTTTCATTCAGCCGATGAGAAGTCATGCACCATGAACAAGCCCTACTGGATACCGCCTGTGTTGCTCCTGTTGACGATTTTTGTGGAAGCCGTCATGATAATTATGATACTGCTTCATCGTTCTGCTTTGAAGAAAGAAGTTTAAACATTATTTACATTTAACCTTTCACATTTTGAAAAACCCGGCCATCGAAAACACAGACTAGTTTGCAATGTTTACTGTGACTTCAAAGGAACGCTATATCGATGCATTGACTAAATACTAAATATTTAAACCGTGCTAGGAATAGTTGTACATTTTATAATATCTAGAAACGGTTTGGGTTTTCGAGAACAAGGAGAACACAGAAATGTAACCTTTACACTGTATACGTTAATCCGAATTATACTCAGTAAACTAACCCAATCATAATGACTGTACATACACGTTGTACAGTTTTGACTTATTTCTTCCGCATTTTTAAATTTCTGAATTATATGCATTATTTTTTATAAAGATGTCATTTTAGGCAACCTTTTTGTTTTAATAGTCAGAAAACTGTTCACCTTAAACTCAAAACAGTACCAGTGCACTTTAAAAACTGACATCTAAATATTTCCTTATGAGATGCATGAACCATTCAAACTCCAGATTTTTAGAAAAGATTCGCATTTCATGTTCTTAAATCGTTTTAACTAGAAGCCCTGTGCTATAGTGCCTTAAAGCTAGAGGTAGTTTGGGTTCGATTGAGGTAGTTTGGGTTCGATTGAGGTGGTTTGGGTTCGATTGAGGTAGTTTGGGTTCGAGGTAGTTTGGGTTCGATTGAGGTAGTTTGGGTTCGATTGAGGTAGAACTTACAGAAATAATTTACAAATTGTAATACTATTATAGAAACTCAAAACAACGACAGCGTTCGTTATAGAGAAATAACCATTAGGCCTTCAGATGTCCCCTGGATCAGTAGTACTTTAAGACAACAAACACGCAAACTCAAGATCATCTCTAATCTCACTAAACAAAAAAGATGTTTTAAAGACATATGCAAGGTCTTTTTGTGTTTTTTTCTCATATCTATATTTTTTTCATTTATTTTATTTTTTGCTTTGTACCACATCACCCCAACACCAGTGTTTTTCTCGGCTTTGTTATAAAACGTCCAATATATATATATAGAAACTAGGAACTTACAAATGTCGAAGATGTATACATACACTTCTTGAATTAAGTTTTAGCAACATCTGTATGCATGTATATATATATTAGTATGTTCTTATGCTAAATGTTGATGTAAGGTATGAAGAGAGAATGGCCACGACCTATCCATGCCCATGGACGTGGCTAATAAAGTATGGAAACAAAAAAACAAAAAACAAACAAACACGCAAACGTAAGGGATTTCACTTACTCATAAAACGCACTAAAACAGCTGATGCTTTGATACATTTTAGGCTCATATGTAACCAAACAACTCAAATGTTACTTTAACACAAGTTAAACAGTCATATTAGAAAACGGTTCACCCTTATTAAGCCTCTTACAAACAAACGAAGTTCCGCGTCAATTCCGGCTCTAATTAAACATGGTATCGTGGCTTTAACAGAAACAGAAAAGACTGAAATTCTAACCAATTTATGTTTGTCTTCAATCAACAATTCGCGACTCGTACCGTGTCTTACCAACGATGCTGCACATACCCAATCTGTTCTGTCCGAGTTAACGATATCGCATCAGCAATTTCTTCAATTGATCCAAGTTTTATTTCAAGTTTTATTTAATGTGATATTTAAGGCCACCGGCCCATTCACATGATACAGCATAAGTATATAGCATTACAAGTGAGAATAGTATTTACATCATAGTAATACAGACACATAATACAACAACTCGGATACCCATTACATGATATAATTCTAAAAGTTAAAGGATATGGCTAATGTTAGAACAATAATACGAGTTTTAGATTGACTAGTATTATGGTAGGTTCAACACTGAAAGAATAGACTTTGTATGAAATATATCATCACCTTTTCAAAGAGAACACAGAACAGAACAGAAAATATTTTTTATTTTCAACTTAAGAATAAACAGCTCATAGTGGATATTCACAACTATACATACATAACTGGTTAAGACAATAACATAGTTGAAAAATAGTAATTAATTAAGCTTAAATTCAAATTTATATGCATATGTATATAAAAAACATACACATACACAAGCAAATATATATATATATATATTCATATACCCTACACATAATTGTAGATGGCCCAACTACATCTGCAGCAACTCTTAACGATGACTTTTCTGGAATACTTGCTGGTCTCAACAATGGCTGGTTACGTATAACCCAAACCGAATCCTTATTATTCTCCTGTATAAAGATTTAGGTCAATCACTCAAACCAAATATCTGACGGCGTTCCTTGAAAACTAATTAATTTTCTTGTTTACGACCTCTCCTGGAGTACGACGATATCGTCTTGGACAACTGCTCCCAACAAATAAAAGCTGACATTGAACAAATAAAAAAAGAGGCGGCCCGAATTCTTTCTGATGATACAACACTATTCCATAACGATCGACTTCTAACCGACCTCAAATAAGACATATTAGCAGAACATAAACATAAACAACATAAACTTATTCAATATTACAAAATCAAAAAACATCTAACAGTTTCTTACATATCAATTCTAATTCCACTAAATCAAGTTCGAACGTACCACCACCTCAGGAACACAAGAGAAATTCCTGTTATTCAAACATGTACTCATTGCTATGCACTGTCGTTTCTACCCTCCACTATCAGAGAGTGACATTCACAAGTCGGAATGCACCGACTTTTAAACGTCAATATGACAAGGTTATAATGAAAACGTCAATATGGCAATGTTTTAATGATAACGTCAGTATTGCAATGTTATAATGATAATGTCAATATTGCAATGTTTTAATGATAACGTCAGTATTGCAATGTTATAATGATAACGTCAATATGGCAATGTTATAATGATAACGTCAAGATAGCAAGGTTATAATGATAACGTCAAGATAGCAAGGTTATAATGATAACGACAAGATAGCAATGTTATAATGATAACGTCAATATGGCAATGCTATAATGATACTGTCAAGATAGCAATGTTATAATGTAAACGTCAATATGGCAATGTTATAATGATAACGTCAATATTGCAATGTTATAATGATAATGTCAATATGGCAATGTTATAATGTAAACGTCAATATGGCAATGTTATAATGTAAACGTCAATATTGCAATGTTATAATGATAACGTCAAGATAGCAAGGTTATAATGATAATGTCAATATTGCAATGTTATAATGATAACGTCAATATAGCAATGTTATAATGATAACGTCAATATTGCAATGTTATAATGATAACGTCAATATTGCAATGTTATAATGTAAACGACAAGATAGCAATGTTATAATGATAACGTCAATATTGCAATGTTCTAATGATAACGTCAGTATGGCAATGTTATAATGATAATGTAAGTATGGCCATGTTATAATGATAATGTCAGTATGGCAATGTTATAATGATAATGTCAATATAGCAATGTTATAATGATAACGTCAGTATTGCAATGTTATAATGATAACGTCAATATGGCAATGTTATAATGATAACGTCAGTATGGCAATGTTATAATGATAACGTCAATATGGCAATGTTATAATGATAACGTCAATATGGCAATGTTATAATGATAACGTCAATATTGCAATTTTATAATGTTAGCATCAACACTGAAAGGTTATTATGTTAACGTCAGGATAGCAAGGTTATAATGTTAACGTCAAGATTTCAAGGTAATACTGTTAACGTTACTTATGTTCCCATGTACGCCTTTACAGTAAACAACCTTTTGAACATATGCCAACTATGTGTATGTTGAGCCAACTCTGTATTTAACTGGTGTATTTCATGGCCTCTCGTCGGCCAGCTTTTGTATTGCATGCAATAATGCAACGCACCCTTGAAGATTCAGCCAGGTGTATTGCAGGATAGGCAAATGGTATTTTTAGAATTACCTTGACAGGGTTAGCACATTGGGCATCTGGTGGGGTACAGAAGGGTCAGTGGTGCTTGAAGTAGCCTAATTCGACCCGACTAGCTCCACTCCAGTATAATGTAAGCAAATGCAGAGACAGGAACGAAATGAGCCCGACGTAGAGTCGGTAAATGGTAAGTTATGATCAACAAAAACAAAACGATTTTAATTATATTTATGTATATTTACTGGAACCATATATTTAAATAAAGTATGTACATACATCAGTTTGTTGAATATCTAACATATAAAGTAATTCTGGGCTCATGAAACAATGTTAGCGGTGCCCCAGGAAAACCAGGATAAGCGTAATCTTTACCTGTGTAGAAAATACAATCTGCTAACATTGCTACAATGATATTGCTTGACAGAAGTTGCCATCTGAAACTCTCTATGACTAATAAGCGAACAGTGTAGTAGTGCAGGATCAGACTGATTGAATGGGTTGTCTTTATCTGATTCGACGATGATCAAAAATACGTAAGAGTCGGATTCGCAAGCCGCCGCTCATGTCACCAGTGTCGAAAGGACTTACCCGTGAACACCTGTATACACGTGAAGCAGACAATGTTTGTCAGACAACGTTGACTAAGGTTAGACTGTATGAAAGTGCAAAACATGGTATTCCTAAGGTTGAGTTATTTGTTTGGAATTTACAAATCAATTTGCATAACCACTACAGTAACTTGTGAGGTATTTACAAATCGATCCGTATATACACTGAAGTAGCTTGTGTCGTATTTACAAATCGATTTGTATATAAACTGAAGTAACTTGTGTGGTATTTACAAATCGATCCGTATAAACACTGAAGTAGCTTGTGTGGTATTTATAAATCGATCCGTATATACACTGAAGTAACTTGTGTGGTATTTACAAATCGATCCGTATATAAACTGAACTAACTTGTGTGGTATTTACAAATCCATCCGTATATACACTGAAGTAACTTGTGTGGTACTTACAAATCGATCCGTACAAATCCATCCGTATATAAACTGAACTAACTTGTGTGGTATTTACAAATCAATCCGTATATACACTGAAGTAACCTGTGTGGTATTTACAAATCGATCCGTATATACACTAAAAAAACTTGTATTGTATTTACAAAATCGATCCGTATATACACTGAAGTAACTTGTGTGGTATTTACAAATCGATTCGTATATACACTGAAGTAACTTGTGTGGTATTTACAAATCGATCCGTTTAAACACTGAAGTTGTTTGTGTGGTATTTACAAATTGATCCGTATCTACACTAAACTAACTTGTGTGGTATTTTATAAAGCGATCAGTATATACACCGAGGTAACTCGTGTGGTATTTACAAATCTACCCTTTTATATATTGAAGTAACTTGTGTGGTATTTATAAATCGGTTCGAATACACACTGAAGTAACTTGTGTGGTATTTACAACTCGATCCGTATAAATATATGGATATGTAGACCTTTCACATCAAGTCGTCTTCTTACTCGAGGTATGATACAATTTAGTAAATTCACAGAACAACAAAGACGATACATCATGTAGATTAAAGTGCATCACTCTATGGATTAAATCCTGAAATAAAAACTAAGTAATACTACGTAATACATCACAGAGGCATACAATTACATTCCTAAAACATTTTGACATAACTCACGGACATTATCACAACAATTCAAAATATAATTACCCATTATGGCTTTAGGTCAAATATATATTGTGGTTTATCTTATGATTATGCGTTGCCTTAATACGACGGGTATTAAAGTCATTGGACACCGACTCAACCGATAGTTTAAAAAACCCGGAGGAAAACTGAAAAAGAAAATAAGGTCTTAAGAATATACGAACGGTAGGGCTAATAGGCTGCCTGGTAATGAGATTGAAATAGATATTTGGCATGCTAAAAGTCTGCTCAACGTTTCTGCGTCATGATGCATGAATGACTGACTATATTAACGAATGAAAGGTGCAGTTGTCAAATAGTAATGTGAGGTAAAGAAACAAATTTGAAACATTGAAGTTGTACTTGAATCCCGGGGCGTGCTTGATTCGCATTCACCTATACCTTCAGACTATTTCGAGTGAACCGATCTGAATCAAGCGTGATTTGTAGGACAGATAAACAAATATGGCTACGATATTTGAAATGGACAAAAGTCATTTTCTCAAACACTGTGTATGCTGTTGCTTTAAAACACACTTATTCAGGGTCATAATATGACATTGTATGTCAAGTCCCATAACCCTGAAATACATTTTGATTGAATTGTGCCCCTTTTTGAATGTTGGTCAAACCTTTACGTTCAAGGCCTTTTCTCAGACACTGTGGTGTGAGCTGCTGTTTTGAGACTTCCCATACTTATTCAGGGTCATTATATAACCCTATATGTCAAGTTACATAACTCTGGAATGGGTTTTGACTGAATTGCGCCCCCTTATTGGACTTAGAATTTTGGTCAAACCTTTGCGTGCAAGGCTTTTTCCTCAGACTTCACACACTTATTCGGGGGTCATTATACCTAATGCTATAACTATTCTGAAGTATGTCCCGATAGAAGATGGCCCTGAAAGGTGAGCTATATTGTCCTACAACTCTTGTTAATGATATAACACCTATATGCGTATCATTGTAAACAGTAGTTAATACAATACAAATATTTAAATTGCGCAATAAAATAGTTGTACTATATTATTATCACTATAGTCAGGGACGTAGAATATCTCCGTTCCTGTTATAGTTAAATGATATACGCATTTGTGTATGTATTTAGCCTATCATAATTGCTTCTCGCATTATTTCAGACATAATTATGACCTGGTGGTGTTTGTGGCATCAAATAATGAAATGTTTTATATTACATTTTATGATAAATAAACATAAATCATTTGATAAAATAATGATAACGTTTGCATGAATGCAATATGTACGAAATATGCTGCAGCCATTTCAACCATTTTGATTACGTCACTCTTCTCACTCTTCCCAGTGCACCACCTTTCGAGCAGGAGCTGACAATTGATTCTTTTTTTTTCTTCCGAATACACCGAATGTCGAACCAAGCACGCCCCCGATGAAATTGCGAACATTCGTTCAGATTGATCGTTACATGCACGTCTGTGGAACCACATGCAAAACGTCCTCTCAACGTTTTTAGTAGGGGGCAGTTGCCAAATTGTTATGTGGGTAATTTATGTAATATCCGTGAACCTCGGTGAAACGATCGATATTAGACTCCCCTAGGTTGTGGGCTCTTATATTTCTATATTAATTATGCATACACACTCAATTATCAGACTGCTCTAGTGTAGGTCAGCTAACTCCAATCGAGTCTCTATGATATATATATATAGCGGGGACTCTTTCAAATGCAATTACAACTGGTTGAGAACCGAGAGATTAAGATGGAACGGTTGAATAAGGGAATTAATCCTGCACACTAACACAACGTTATTGTTGTGTTTTTTTGCAACCTTTTACGATATACGGTAAGAGAAATGCCAAAGAGGAGAACAGTGGCAAGCACTGGTGTGCGAAAAGGAGGACAGAGATTGGTAGCTGGCTGTCTGAAGCTGTATCGATCAATACACCGATGGCTTGGCATTCACCATTATAAGACGAGTCTGTGGCATTGATCTTTCGGGAGATGCTAGAAACACAGACAGTCACAGATCAAGCCCCATATAGAGGATTTGTTGAGGTTAACCTGTGTTAGGGTACCAATGCCTCAGCCGATGTGACACAAAGTGTAGAAAGGCAGATTGGATTTCAAGTAAACTTACAATTAAAGGAATAAACAAATTGGTTTCAGTATGATGAGTTATCTGCTCTGCTAAGTACTGGTAGCGGTTCATCGAGCGAAAATATGCTGAGTGTAGGTTCAGGAGGGTAACTCTGTTTGAAATCCTCCCCTGAAAATAATGAAAGAAAACAACTAGAGAATCATGGACGGTTGCAATTCTAATGTTATCAAGCAAAAATGTCAGGACTTGTTCAAATGTATCTGCAACATAAGGCTTGGGAAAAACAACATGATGGTAAAGGTTGCAGGTTTATGACCAACGTTTCAAGCTCGGTCTGGCAGCGGACCCTGTGAAATATTCTTGGAAAACAGACTATAAGCCATGGCTGCTGTTTATGGCTGCTTCTAATACAACCCTGCCTTATCAAGCCAGTAAGAATTTAGGCAAGATATATTTGGACTTTAATTCTAGATATTGTTCTAAATGTAACTGTACATTTCGCATGCGATAGTGACCATCCCTCTATGCTGTGCAGTCAATGACCAAAGAGCAGCAATTTAACAAATACATGCCGCAGGAATGACCAAGGGGTTCCTCAAGCAACGGGTAACCAAGTTTTAGCCCACCCTTTTTAAAATAGACGCCTGTCAGGTTTTCTTCTCTTTTCGAGTATTTAGCGTTATTCCAAAAGTGCAAAAGTCCATTTTTGTTAATGGATGGCATCATGTTAAGCGTTTTGCTTTAAGTTAGGATATGTTTGACGTAGGGGGCAACATAACTAGTCATTTTAAATCGGCCTATTTACATCCAAAGAAATCAATGCTAACATTTACCAAGAAATTTCAATGGAAATAAAATAGACTTTTTACTACTTTTGAAAACAAGATCATTTCGCCTGTTTTACCCAAATCTGATGGGGGCTGGCGTCTAATTTCCCATTTAACTAACCAGAAGGTGCAAGCATCAATGATGGTATAGATAAGAAATATAAATATGTTAAGTACACTTCACTTGATAAAGTTGCATACATGGTATTCAGTCTGGTAAGAAAATGCTCTTTTAACAAAGCGTGATAGTAAGTCGATCTTAAAGCCATATTTGCTCTCCTTAGACAAAAATACTCATATTTACTTTTTATACTCGCATTTATTATATAAAGTACAACACATTCTGTTTGTGTGATTAAAACCGAGTAGAAGCATAAACAAGTTGAAAAAATAAACAAAAACATGACCTTACATCTGCCTGTAAAAGTTTATTGTTTACGTTTTCGAATCATGGCGAGGTAAAGCGGACATTGTTTCGGACGAGTTCGGCGAGTGTTCGGCGGCAATCGCTATTGCCTAATTTGCATAAATGTGTACACATACACAAATGACGTCACGCCTATTGCGATAAACAGATCTAGCGGAAATTCAATAACAAAAATACAGTAAAATGTCATCATCATCAAGCTCGAGTCCAGAAGTACCGGTTCCTAGCGTAAGAGGAAGGAAAGCAAGATCAACAAGAGGGAGAGGAAGAGGTGGACGAGGAGGGGCAAGAGCGCGAGGCGCCCGGACTGAAAGAGCCGATATTGCGCTCAACATTGTGCAAACGAGAAAGGAGAGAATGAAGGTACGTACAGTACAGCACTGTTCAATCAGAATCGTAGTTACAAATCAACACTTAAACAGTCGTTTGGTTAATGAATTTTACTCTTTGAGACCATTGTTGATCTATAACAACATATAGTTGTGTACTTTTTGTAAATTAGGATATTTGACCAAGACTTATAAGATCAACTCTACTTCCATTCTCCCGGAATCTTCATCAGTTCATAAATTTGTGCAGAGATTTTCAAAACCCTCATAGATCTGTTGTATGTAGGAAAGAGTTTGATTTTTTTTTAATCGTGTGCATCTATCATTAATCACTCTTCACCTGATGTTAACTGGAGTATAGATTACAAAACGAGCACAGACAATGAAAAAATCATATAGGGACAGTGTAATATATATCTTGTTTGTTATGTGTTGAGAAAGATTTGCATATGAAATAATTTTCATTTTAGGAAAAGATAGCAGGTATGGGAGAGGAGAGAATGCGTGATGTTCTCCTGCAGTTAGTTGAGGTCCAGCCCTCCCTGATCATGGATATCTTGGAGCCAGTAGAGAGGCAACCTGGTGGTCATCACCCAGACAATGACTCACCATATCCTGACTGGTGTGTTTGTTTAAACTGCAGGGAGATGCCAACAGAGAGGGAGCGGGTGTGCTGTGAAATGACACCAGTAGACTGTCTTTCTCTTTTGCCGGTAATCTTTATTTTTTTAAAAATACTAGTCAATCATGAGCATGTATCTAGCAGTACTTGATCCTTCGGCTAGACACTTTAGTACAACACATCCAAATATTTGGACAATTACTAGATTTATGATCCCTCTTCCTCATTTATTTTGGAAAATTATTAGAGCAGCTTATGTGAAAATTCATTGTTTCCTACTTGGCCACACATCTGAATGAGGCGTTATTTGAATTCATTGTGAAAAAAGATAAATGACAGTGCTTTTAGCCTTTCATTTATATGGATTACCGACTGTTCTGGTACAGATTTATTGCTTGTCTTATAGGTATTGACAGTTTCATGGTTCATTTAATTTATTTATTTCTTTTACATTTACAGGACTTCCAGGTTTTAATTTTGGATGAGGCAGTACTGGCATTGGCCCGTCTCTACAGACAGGACGTTTTAGTGTTTGAAGAGGGTGCTGATGTTAGGAAAGCCAATCGACATGCGGCCTATAGGCAGTTTGTGCTGTGGAGTTTTGGTCGACTTGGACAAGGAAACAGAGTTGTCATTCCTTCTTGCTGTGTTTGGATGATCAGAGATAGATACCCAGATCCATTTGGTCAGTACACTGGCTTCATAGCAACTAGACTTGCATAATAGAATTCCCAGCAAAACTTGATAACATTATGGAAAAAGAAGAATTGTTAAAATTGGCAATGTCTTCTTTTCCTACAATGATTTCCATTTTTATCTCTGATTATTCAAACATTACCTGACAAATTTAATAACAATAGCACTATTTGTTCTTAAAACCTTTTTTGGCATCTACATGTAAATCCTATGCATCATATTATAAAATATTGTGAACAAATTACATTTTTCCTTCTTTTTCTGGCTTTTGATAAAACATATTTTAGTTTGAAAAACATTATTGGTTGAACTCTTCAACATGTTGATTCTGTTTTTAGTACCACCTTAAATTATGTCTTTACCTCCTACAGGCCCTTCTGTAGCCAACAGTTTAACAGGGAGGGGTAAAATAATATTAAGCTCAATACAACAAGCAATTTTTCCTTTGGTCCATTCAATTTCAGAGAACAACAAAATAAGTCGTATTTCAACTGCAGGGAAGGGTTATGTTGAATTGAATTTTGTTGAAAACATGCAAAAAGAGAAAAGTGCAAAATGACCTAGTCGACATTGCACTCCTACTGTTGCAGAGGACTTTTGAAAACATTGCAATGAAAGGTGAAATTGCTCAATATGAGCAGTTTCACAACTCTATATCAATAGAAATCTTTCAGTTGCTCATCTGATGAATGTACATCAGATGACATTTGGAAAGCCATGTTAATTAATGGGTTAACAACAATTTATTCTTTGGAAAAATGTCTCTTCACCAGATAGGTCAAAAGTTTAACATAAACTTTACACTACTTAGTTTTAAACAGTACCTCTATCAGTGACAGATGCAAATCTGTGAATGGTTTCATTTTGAAACTAGATGGGTGTTGTTTTCGAGCATAGCGTCGAAAACAGATGTCTCCCCAAATAAATGTTTTGATAAAGGGGAGA
>JAUELF010246009.1:0-12208 GCA_031471495.1 Clinocardium nuttallii | reverse complement strand
CAATTTCTTCTTTTGTCACTATGTTTTCAAAAAGCCGTCTGCTGCAAAGGCGTCAGAAAGCGTCTATATGAGGGAAAGGGAAAGCTGCACTTTCACAGATTGACAGTTTTTATTATTTTTTTTTAGTTTTCGTCTCAGAATCAGCTGATTTTGGTGTCAATGCCTTCAATTGCCAGTTACAAATGACTCCATTATATTTTTAGGTTACTATCCCGAATCCAACTAATGGAATTTGGTGAGATTGAGGTTAATTTGCTATATAAAACCTACAGTTTTGAACACATTGAAAGTGGAAAGGAAAATATCACCAGTCAAAATACCTTCATCGACTACATGAAGTCTTTGTATCCAGAAGCCAAAAGAGCCAGAAAAAAAGTTGGAGAAGTGTATCAGACTTTGTACAGAGGTGTGAGTTTGAAACCAATGCCAGAATTGAACAAAATTGACACTGAATTTAGCAAGATTTCAGAGATGAAGCCAGATTCCTTTGATTTACTGAGTAAGTTTGACGAAAACATAGTTTTTAAAATGGACAGTGCATGTAAGTCAAATGGCAACAATGTTTGTAAAACTTTGCAGTTCAATAAGGATGGAACTATTGAAGTATCTGTGGCTGGAAAAGTATTGGACCTAGCAGCTTTAAATGTTGAGTCAAAATTTGAGCTAAATAAATCAAGCATTGTATCAGTATTTTGTATCATTCAAAAGATTAATCTCTGCAATGGCATGAAGTATAAGAAGTCATTGGTGGTCAGCCGGTTCCATACATTAGACATGTGGACAATTAACAGTGATTCCTTTAAATCCCTCAGACATGCATCATGTTCAAAAGCAGTGTCATTTAGTTCTAAAACATTTGTTTGTAGGGTATGTCAAAAGATGACAATGTATTTTAACAAAGAAAATGTTGAAGAAAAACAGAAACCTGTTGAAAAGCCAGAGACACCAGCAGGCCAGTCGAAAGCTGATGAAATAAAAAAACTGTTTCCAAATGCTCCGAAGGAAATGATGGCATTATTGTTAGAACAATCAAAAAATGTAGATAAGCATCCTAAAGGTAGAAGGTGGTCCAAAGAATTCATTGTAACTTGTTTACAGCTATTCAATAGAAGTCCTAAGTGTTACGAAATGCTATGTGAAAGTAAACTCTTAATTTTACCATCAAAGCATATTTTGATTCTTTACCGTAATGCTCTGAAGCAAGATCCTGGGTTTGATGATAAGGCTTTCGAATGGATGAATGAGGAGGCTAACAGGCGTGGTATGTCAGAAAATGAACGAGTAGGGGGCATCATATTTGACGAGATGAGTATACAGCAAGATATACAGTTGGAAAAGAATGGGAATGTCCTTGAAATTTCTGGGTTCACAGACTTAGGTGACGAAGGCGATATGTGCAATAAATTGAGAAAAGGATCAAGTAATAAGACTATGGGTACACATGTTCTACAGCTGCTATTCCTAGGACTGAATGGGTTTAGGTTCCCTTTTGCATTCTTTGTGACCGACACTGTCCAAGCTTCAGAGATATACGCACTGTTTTGGAGCGCAGTTGCCCACCTGCATACCTATGGATTCAAAGTTCTTTTCACATGCATGGATGGGGCACAATCAAACCGTTCATTTATGCACATTTGCCTTGGTACTGAACAAAAGTCTTTCATATCGTCAAGCCCATGCACATCACAACCTGTGATTTTCATGATGGATATTTCTCATGTGCTTAAGAAAATTAGGAACAATATTCTCAAAAGTGGCATTCATAAAAAATGTACTCGAATACTCACCTTGCCAAGCAAGTTTGAAATACAATGGCAAATGTTTATTGATTTCTTTCATTGGGACCAACAAAACGGACTGCAACTTCACAGAAAATTAACTAATGAACATCTTTTTCCTGATAATCAACTCAAAATGAGAAACTATTTGGCCGAAGATGTGTTAAATTTGGAAATGTTACATGCGATGAAAGTTTACCAACAGAGTTTGGGGGAAAAAGGGATTGTACTGAATGGTGTCATTGATATTTTAGAACAAACATCTGTAATGATAAAAGTATTTAGGAATAATAAACCAATCAGGGAGATTAATGACCAAAGATTGAATGAGCTAAAAAGAGTTGATAAATGGTTTCAAGAATGGGAAGAGAACACATTAAAAGCAGATATGTCAAAAAAAGAACAATCCAAATGCTTAATGTCGTATCAGTGCCTTGAGGACATTCACTCCTGTATACAAGGATTTGTGCTACTGTGTGAAAATGTTTTGCAAATGGACACCTGTTTATATGTTACTCCAGCATTAGTAAATTCTGACGTGATTGAAAATATATTTAACCAGCAACGGTCAACTTACAACGGAGCAAACACAAACCCTTCAATTCTTCAATACAAGAAAACTATCAACAATATCATAATAGGACAGAATAGTGTGTCAAAAAAAGCTAATGCAGGATTAACAACTCCAACGCTACCATTCACTGTAGCAGTCAACAGTCAGCTGCGGAAACGGAAGACGCCACTTCCAAGGAAACCTCAGAGCAACAGGACAGCCAAGAAAATAAAATTGATCAGAATATAATCTTAAACGGTCTTGAGTTATGATAAAATATATTTCCTGACGCCATCAGTGTGAAGGCTATCACAATAGCCTGTTTTTTGTCTCGCCCACGATAGTGTAGTGAGACATAGCAGTCACTTTTCCGGCGACGGCCACTTTTACAAATGACTATTTCTCAGCAACCCCTGTTGGAATTGTTCTAAAACTTTGTCAGATGTATTTGTTTGGTCATGGGACATCATTCAACGTCAAAATGTTCAAGGACAAGGTCATAATTCGGCAGACCTTGACCTTAGTTAGGTAACTTAACATCAAAACTTAACCTTGGTTATATCTCCGCAACCCCTGGTGGAATTTTTCTAAAACTGTGTCATATGTATTGTTCGGTCATGGAACATCATTCAACGTCATGGAACATCCTTCAACGTCAAAATGTTCTAGGTCAAGGTCATAATTTGGCAGAACTTGACCTTGGTTAGGTAACTAAACCTTGATTATATCTCCGCAACCCCTGCTGGAATTTTTATGAAACTTTGTCAGACGTATTGTTGGGTCATGGAACATCATTCAATGTCAAATTTTTTAAGGTCAAGGTCATAATTTGGCAGAACTTGACCTTGGTTAGGTAACTTAACCTAAAAACTTAACCTTGGTTATATCTCCGCAACCCCTGCTGGAATTTTTTCAGCTTATATCTCGCTTGATACCATACCCTTTAGTATAAATTTAGTTGTGTTACCTTTCTTCTTCTGCACAGTGAATTTCAGGAGGTGTGTATCTTGCTTGGCCATCCCCGCCTGGACCTGTTGTTATGTTACTCCCATGGGCTTCCCCGCCTGGACCTGTTGTTATGTTTTTCCCTTGACCATCCCCGCCTGGACCTGTTGATATGCTTCTCCCATGGTCATCCCCACCGGGAAGTGTTGATACGCTTCTCCCATGGTCATCTGCATCTGTGCCTGTTATACTGGAATGTAAGTTGATTAGCAATTTAGCATGTTCATATTCCAATAATTAATATCTATATCAAATATGTTTACATTTAAGCTGTTGATTTCAAAGCTTAAAACATGAGACATGCCCAGGAATTTTAACTTTCGAGCAGGCTAGACTTGGTCTATGCTGGTTAAAACTTCATGCATTTTATTTTTCTTGACTATAACGTTGGATGCAATGCGATTTTTCGCATTTTCTCTAGAATCTTATTTGAATTCTATTTCAATGAAATAACATCTGTATCAGCCAAAAATATTAGCACGGTAAACACAGATTTTTGTTTATTTTCATTTTCATCTGTAGAAATAAGACCTAAACTAGTTTTAAACTTGAAAACTAATATAAATTATGGGCTAAAATGAATTGAAAATGGTTTCATTCTTTCCAATAATCCATATTTGGATTCAGCAAGGTAAATGTCTTATTCTCTTACTACACATACTTTTACATAACCTAAATTACCATTTTTGTGTCTGGCAGCAAGACAGGCTTTGTAGAATCTCTGCTGATTCTTTTCTCATAAATTCAGAGATAAGGGCGGGAGGCTTAATGACGTATCTTTGGTGAAAGTTTATCACACGCAGCCCATGGGTGCTGGTAGCTCTTGACAAGGCAACGCCAAGTTGTCCAGGTCTGAATATTTCCCGGCAGTCTATTTCAACTCTGAAATATATCATTATTACAGATGATCAATAGTAGATCATTGTCAAATCCCTCGCCGAAATAAGTACATTATCCCCTTCCCTTTTTTCGGCTGAAAATCATACTCAGAGATTTTTTTTATTTATACATTATATATAATGGCAAAATAAAAATAAAGAGAAAAGCCTGTGATCATACTTGGACAAACTTGAATTTAAATTGCTGAAATGTGAAAAGAAAAATGTTTGCACAAACTTGACTTTAAAATGAATCAAAGACTGTTTTATCTAATACTTTTATATATTTAAAGGTAAAAATTCACAAACCTGTTCAGTGACATTCCTTGAGCCTTATGTATGGTCAATCCAAAGGCTGGTTTCAGTGGATATTGCTCTCGCTCAGCTATGTTCTTATTCAAAGCAGGATTGAAAACTGAAATATTTAAAGAAATATTTACTTTTTGGGTGGTAAAAACGTGAAGTAAAGAACCACTTCTTTACCAGCTAACAAAGCAAGTGATCGTATCAAACTATATTCAAAGATTCAAAGAATGACCTTGTATATGATTTCAATGATCACTAATCACTAATACAAATCAAATGTTTGTTTTGCAATCAAAATATTCTGTAGTATTATTAAAAGGTTAATAAGTGATATCATTACCTCTTGGACATTTTGGTTCATTAATGACTTTATCCACGTACTTTAGGAACAAATAATTTAATTATAAGGCATTTCATGCTTTAACTTTAATGTTCTATGAAGTATGATTTTAGTGTGCAGCAGTCAGTATTCATACAGCATATATGGCTATGTCACTTTCCTGTATCTCACTGGTCATAAGATAAAAAAAATATTCTGAAATTTGACTTTAGTTTATTAAAACTATGATATGTTTATATTAAAAAACCTTTAAATTTCTTTAATTTTACTATGAACGACTTAAGTTAGGAAATGACTTAATATGTTTTATAAATACCAAACCCAGATTTAAAAATACTCACCACTAAACTTAGCTTTCTGAACACTGACAGTTTCACCGATCGTCGCAAATTCCACTACAGGTCCAGTTTCTACATTTATGCTATGTATTTTTCCTACTAGTCCATTTACCAGTTTGTCTGATGAATTTTGTAACAAAATCACAGGACATCCCACTTTCACCCAAAGTATCTCAGGGGCGGGTATAGTACGAAGCCCAGATATCTCTCCACAGTCTGTTGACTTGAACTGGTACAAATCTCCAGGATAATTAAGCAAGCTGGTACGGTTGAAATCATCCACAAGATCATTCTTTGCAAATAATTTAATACTGTCATTTGCTTGGTAAACTGGTAATGGCCTTTTCAAACTAACTAGAAACTTCTCGCTGTCAGCAGAAATGACACCAGAAAATACTTCAGTTATCAATTGCATTAACTGTTCATCTTTTGTCCTCACATTATCGTTTAGTTCAATTTTATGAGAGAACACTGAAGCAAATCGTTGACTTTGAAAACAATATTGACCGTCATCTTCATAAAGCAAATTTGCCACTGGGGGGAGTTGAAAAAAGTCACCAACAAATATTAGCTGCAATCTTGATATTTTCCTTTGGCATACAGCAATAATTAATTCAAAAGTTCTTTTGCTCAACATGGAACATTCGTCAACAATAAGACATTGCACATTATGAAGATTCTGTTTGACATATTTGTATTGGGCAGTGTTTGTATGAATTGTATTGATATCATTTGGACTGTACCGACCATCACTAAGTCCTAAATATTTGTGCACTGTGCAAGTCGCCATGTGGTCAGGATAAACAGAGCATGCGATGCCTGTTGAGCACGTTACTTTTACATTGACACCTTTCTGAGACAACTGTTTGTAAATTTCTTTGACAACAAACGATTTACCGGTTCCAGCTGCACCAAGAAGCAATACATTATGTCTAGCAACGGCAATGTCAGTAGCTTGTTGTTGTCCAGCATTCATTTTTACACAATAATATTTACCTCTAAACGCATGTACGTTTAAATCACGAATAATATCGAAACTGAAAGTAGACACTGTTACATTGATTTGTTCCCGTTTTCAGCATGATTAGAAATCCACAGCGCAGTATGCCGCGGGAGCCATTCATCAGCCAATGAAATAGCTTGATACAAATGCATGTTTGGAAATCAAAATGGCCGAAAGCAAGACAAAAATAAACGCGATGTGTGACTTTTGCAAATTCTAGTGGTGTAATTCACTCAAATACAATGTACGTAGTGGTTGGTCCTTAAACTTCTGATACTTTATTGAACTGGATATGTGTGATCGTCAACATTGCACGCACCGTGATATTTACTGAGGTAATTTCATATTTTGGATTTTTGCGAACGTGTGTCCAAATGCAACAATATATTTATTTTGTAGATAACTCAATACTGTGTTGATTTTGATTTTTCAAAAGTCATTTGTTTTTTTATATTAGTCATTTTATAAATATAAAAAACTTCACTTTAACTGTTATACATTGTTAATGTCTTTTTTTGGAGAATTGCAGAATTTGTGTTCAACCCCTTGTCAATATATATTATATAGGTAAAAAAAAAAATTTTTTTCGAGAGAAACCCCTGTGTAACTAAAAGGGGTACAACTGAGTTTGAACTATGTTCCGTTCGAATATATGGTAATGTTACGTCATTGAACTACGTATGAAACACGTCATTCTAAATGAAGTAGTGGTTCACAATTTTATTTTATGTGTAAATTTAGTTATTTCGCTTTTTAAAATGTAGTTCTCATTATGTATAAATTTTCTTTATTCTGTCTAAAAAGTTATATAATCTAAGCAAAATTATGTTGCAGTAGCGTTATCATGTTTGTAAATATGCGGTAGGGAATTTCAGCATCACAAGAAAATCCCATTATTGTCTATAGTAACCATGTATGATCTAAGTTAGCCTTCATTACTGAAGTGTGATCATTGTCTACAACCATTCATCGTTTAAAGACCACAAACAAAGAAAAATTATTTGATCACTTCTACACTGGTTCCCATGATAACTAGGTTATTTTCTAGTGACACAGGTGCTTCAGTGTCATTGCACCCACATGCACATACATTGTAATTCACCTGCACCTTTTCAGCACAAACATTTGGAACAATGGGGTAACTGTTAACTAAACAAGAGGGTCATGATGGTCCTAAATCGCTCACCTGAGACACCTTAACCCAACATAATATTATAGACATGTGAAACAATAAAGGGGCTTGTTCATGTTATTCATTCAAACTTTGAAGTTCCATAAAACATTTGTCAAAACAATACTATCTACAGTGCATACCACGTTTTAAAAGAGTTTGTCCTAGTGATCTAGTTTTAACTCAACTTGAGAAATCATCAAGACGAACATTGTGACCAAGTTTCATGAAGACTGCATACAAGATTTTAAAGAAATTTGACCTTGTGACCTAGTTTTTGACCAAACATAACCCACATTCAAAATGGACCGAGTCATTATCAAGACCAAGTTTAAGAAGATTGGGTCAAAATTGTGACCTCTCGAGTGCACCCAAGATTTTAAAGAAATTTAACATATTGACCTAAGTGTTGACCCAATATGATCAAGCTAAACATTCTGAGCAAATTTGATGAACTATGGGTCAAAACTATGGCCTCTACAGTGAACACAAGATTTTAAAGCAATTTGACCCATTCAATACCCGATGTGATATTCGAACTTGACTGAGCCATCATCAGGACAAACATTCTGACCAAGTTTCTTGAATATTGCGTCAAAACTGTGGCCTCTACAGTGCACAAAAGATTTAAAAGAAATATGACCTAGTGACCTAGTTTACCTCCCCACATTACCCTTATTCAAATTTGACCCATATATTATAAAGACACACATTCTAACCAAGTTTCATAAAGATTGGGTTAAAACTGAGGCCTCTAGAGTGAACACAAAATGTTCTAGAAATATGACTTAGTGACCTAGTTTTTGACCCATATTCGGCTTTGACTGAGAGATCATCAAGACAAACATTCTGACCAAGTTTCATGAAGATAAGTTCCAAACTGTGGCCTCTAGGGTGAACACATGGTAAATGTTGATGACGCACAATAATGGACAAATGGTAATCCCAATAACTCACCTTGAGCACCACTTCGTGCTCAGGTGAGCTAAAAACATAACTTTTTTTCAGACTAAAACGAACAATTCACAAATTCAATGTGAGCAACACTAAATATTTCTTAACTTGATATGAGTGAAATTCTGCAAGTTTGGGGCGCTTGAAATACTCAATCATCTCTAAAAAATAGGCCATGACAGTTTTATGTTGCTGACCTTAGTAAAACTGAACATCACAAAATTAATCTCATTATGTTTCATTCATTATTTAGTTTCACTGTCGTTTTTAACATTATCGGAAAGAGGAAACAAGAGGGCCCTAAATCGATCACCTGAAAATTTTTAAATTGTTTAAATAGTTTGGCTAGCAAATAACACGAATATACTCTTACATTAAAACAGAGATCGTCAATCGCCCTGTCCCACGTATAAGCGCTTTCTGACACATCTGCAGCAGACTCCTTTAGAAAACATTGTGGCAAAATGAACCATTTTTTCCTTTAACAACAATGTTTGCAACACTTTTCAATAATTGAACTCTCATTCATAGAGATATTTACCATCCATAGAACATTATATTTCGAAAGTCGTCTGTTGCAAATTTGGTGTATGTGGTATAAGGTTGAGTAACAAATTAAAGTCTTAAAGCCCGCCGTGTAACATGATGCCCATATTTGCTTCATTTAAAATGAACCTTGAAAACTGATACTTGTAAATTACCTATATTAATGGCAAAATAATTCATCTATTTCCCCCTAACAAACACCGTTAATCTTATGTTTAGTAAACCCTTTAGTCTGCAAGGCATAACCCTTTCCCATATACAACACAACTGCATCTGACAACTTTAAACACATCTGTGTTAAACTGTGAACACTCTCTATATGAAAGTATAACACTTGAATATAGTTGATAAACATGTCTTAATTATCAGTAATTCCTCCTTTAGCCATAATGTTTTCGAATGTGTGCAGTTGAATGGCGTACGACTAGTGGAGATACACCTCTAGGTAGTTTATATAAGTGTATAGGTGGATAGTGAAAACTGGTGTGAGAAGAACATAGGACATTATGTGAAATATAAAAACTTCCATGCAAAAGGAGCCAAAAGGAGTAATTTCTCATTAGAAAGATTCTCTGCTTTTGTCACAGTGTTTTCAAAAGTTGACTGCTAAAGAAAACGTCTGTAAATGTGAAAAGGTTAAAATCAACTCACTTAAACGACAATTTAGATCTACTCGTATCATGCAAGTATATATATATATAAGCCGTTTTACATTTAATTTGAAAAACAGATATATCTTTAACTTTGAGATTTATGTCAAATTGATTGAGAGTTGTCATTTGAGGAATTGAATATCGTGTCAAAATCACTGAATAAACATTTGAATTACGATAAAACAATTGATATTGGGCCGCAGGCCTACAATCCTGAATGATAACAAAATCAATAAATTACTACATCATCTCTAAGTTAGACATGGCTGCAATCATACTGTCTTAAGCTTATAACTCCCAACGTTCAAAAGATGGACACGTCGTAGAGAAATCCTCATAATTGAGCCGAAATGTGTTCTTGTTCTAGGAAATTTATTTTAAATCAAAGTAAATTTCATACGTGTTTGTCATTATTTATGGGCGACACAATGCACGAAACACATTTATGAGCCGTCCCGCAATAAAACCAACATTATGGTATCTGCGAAATGCATCGACCAGATCAGCCTGCGCTGTCCGCGCAAACTGATCCGGGCCGACACATGCCGCATCAGGGGGATAGAGGTATAGCGTAATGATTTCTGAAACAGAAAATCCACAAGAGGCGAAAAGTGTCTATCCGGGTCGATACTTTACGCAAAGTCCACACTGTTTGTTTTATCGCGAGACGGCTCATATAATAATAACCGATACGATGTATGGCCATATGAAACAGTAGTTCGAATTTTTCATACACCGATAAAGGTCTATTAAGTGTTTTTTGGTGATTATTTATTCATTGAATGGTGCACTTTGTGTGCACATATTTGGACCGCTATGTAATCACCTGACCTTTTTGGGATAACATTCGATTTTAACATAAATGAGCACACCCAATAAACAATCTAAGACCAACTTACAGGCATCAAATCGGCCAACAGAGCACTGTCAAAGACCGTAGAATTACAGCCATGTCTAACTAAGAGGAAGTGTGATAATTCTTTCTTGTTTTCATCGAACAATTTCGTCAGTTGCATAAACTGATATGGTGATAAGGGACAAAACCCACACAACTCTAGTCATATGTATAGGAGTGTTTTTAAAACTTCTTTATATTTGAATATGTACTATAATCAATTATTTCTCTCTTGGAGGTAACGTTTAACCATGCTGTGCAGATTAACGTTTAGCCATATTGTAAGAAAAGGAGGACGTTGAAAAAAAATATTTTCTAAGTTTCTAGCTGCGGCGGGTGATTTTATTAGGGGTTTACGCGGTTTTCAACCTTATTTCAGTAAGATCACGGCGACAGTTCACTTATTCATGAATCCTGGGTAAAACAAACCAGTACTAGGCTAGAAAATGTGTCGAAGGGCACTCCATCATGAACGTCGTGACGATTAACATACAAGTACATGTAGTTACAACGGCATGATATAATTAAAATATTGTTGAAGGCATTGATTACAACAAATAGGTTAAATAACTTACAGCTTTAGCCTGACTCATGTAGCACATTCGAGCTAAGGGAGGAAACTCTACACATATCAAAGAAATAGTTCAGGGAAACAAACTCATCAATAATTGTAAACGTGACATTGTTAATTTTCTGTGACCATTCCGTTCCAACACATATTTAAGTTATCCACTCTGATAAATGCAGATGAGCTGGAACGCACGTTTAACAAAAGGAAAAGGTAAACCCCTTCCATGTAGAAAAACATTTGCAGCAGAATGGTGCCATTGAATATACTTAATCAGAATCGAGTAAACATTTCACGAATTGAAGCATAATTATTGAGTGAAATTGAAAATAGTGTGGCAAAAGCGGAAATTGTTCACAACGAGCAATTTTCTCCCATTGCCTCAATGTTTTAAAAACACGTAGGCCTAGGTTATAGACCATACCATTTTACAACAAATCTGCAGCAGATGACTTAGAAAACATGTAAGCAAAAATATTAAATAACTTGTAAATGAAACTGTAATTAACTAATTGTTTAACGGAGGTGAAAACTATGTGGAAAAAGGAGAAATTGTTCATTATAAGCTATTTCTCCTTTTGACACATTATTTTCAAAAGTCGTCTGCTGCGGATGACTCATTATTCGTCTTCAAGTTTAACTGAGGGAAGGGTTAGCGATGCGCCGAGTATCATTCGTAATCAAGTAGTTATAATCATTTTACAGTGGTTTATGAAACGAAAACATCTTCCCTAGTTTAATAAGCCATTTCACGCTTGCGAACTCGGCGTACAGGTTGTTTTATTAAAACACATTTGCATTTCGTGTTTACTACACAATATAACAGTGATATATACCTACAGGATTGTTATAGTAAGAGACCTATATTTAACTTTAAAAACGGATTTATTCATTATCAGGTATAATTTATTTGCAACAGACGACTTTTGTAAACATTGTTGGAAAAGAAGAAATTGTTCAAAACGATCAATTTCTCTTATTGTCACAATGTATTCAGCTTTATTTAATAAATCTACTTTTATTTAGGCAACAGTTTTAAATGTTCTAAGAAGGTAACTCTTCGAACTGTCGGAGGAATATGAAGGCTCGTCTTAACACTGTTCGTATGTGTGTTAAAGACAAATTAATATCAATCGTTTGATATGTCTGTCTGTCTGTCTGTCTGTCTGTCTGTCTGTCTGTCTGTCTGTCTGTCTGTCTGTCTGTATGTCTGTATGTCT
>JAUELF010245998.1:0-12209 GCA_031471495.1 Clinocardium nuttallii | reverse complement strand
CTTAGACAAACATAGTTGGAAGCATCAGTTTGATACTCAGCTTAGACAAACATAGTTGGAAGCATCAGTTTGATACTCAGCTTAGACAAACATAGTTGGAAGCATCAGTTTGATACTTAGCTTAGACAAACATAGTTGGAAAAGGAGATACAGCTCATCTTAAGCAATTCTCTCTTTTTCCCACACTCTTTTTTAAAAATGTCGTTGTCAAGGAGGGACTTTATCAAGATTCAGATCGGAACTGCATATTTTCAAATTCTTCTATTATGGTTGTCTGACTTTAAGAGAAATGAAGGTTAATTGCAGCACGATGATAGCTTTATTGATCTGCTAACGGTTTAGAGTTTTAAATATGTGCAGCAAAATAATGACGGTTTTTGGAGGATTTTTGTTTAATATTCGAAGTCTTAAATTTGCGGAAATGACATTAACCCTTTCCCACATATGGATGATTCGGACGCCCCTGCAGCAGCATTCGCCCTTCGACATCATTGTTGCAAAATGAGAAACTGCTCATCATGTGCAAGTTCTCGTTTTGTCACAATGTTTAAACAGTCGTCTGCTGTAGTCAATTATTGAGCGTTTCCATGTGTTTTGCCTATATATGCCAAATAGGTGACAGCTCTATCAATGGAACAGAATCGGGACCTTTTGGCATATAAATACATTTACATTGTAAACTATTAACCCTTTCCCACATGCAGACGCTTTCAGACGCCTCTGCATAATGCGCATGTTCTCCTTTTGCCACCATGTTTTAAACTATATTCATTTAATTGTAGGTTTATTTTTTTTCATTTATTGAGAGTTTCCACCTATTTGACTTCACATTTTCAAAGTCGTCTGCTGCCGGTTTGTTGTATGTGGGAAAGGGGGGTTAAAACACCACTTCGAATAGTAGATCACGCAATGCTATGACAGCTCTTGTTGACATTTATTTCCACCGTACAAGTCTTTCTACTGCTGCGGCTGTTAACCCTTGTCCACACATCTACAGCAGACGAATTTGAACACTTCATGTTAAAATATGAAAATTCTATGTATGAAAGTATTTTATCAAAATAGGTTGAACCTATTTAAGCAAAAGGAGAAATTGCTTATTATGAGCAAAAGCACCTTTTGTCATACTGTTCAAAAACAAAATTGCAGATGTGTCTATAGTTTGGAAAAGGTTAGAGAAAAGAGTTAGTTGATATATAATACTTGTAGTTGTATTTTGCGATGTTTTCGTGTAGTTCTCTATGATTTATGCCCTCGTTATATTTGTTACGCGTCTCCCGGGACCCTGATGATTGTTAATGTATTGTATTTTATAGATTTCTGGACTCATTCTCATGGTCAGATACAAACGTGCCGCACGTCTCTCACGATAATGTGAATTTCTAGAATTGCGGACAGTGAAGACTCTAGTGAGACTGTGAATACAAAGTCTCATCAGAGTCTTCTCTACTCGCCTAACTTTAGTAGAGTCATAGCTGTTACTTCTGACGAAATACTAGAACTGTAGCCCCAGTGATTGCTCTGCCATTAGTGTTTATATTAGTCCGTTATGGAGGTTTCGAACAGATCAATTGTCCCCTGACGCGACTTGTATGAGTACATGATCTGGTCATACCTCTTGGCAGTATCGTTCTCTCGTAATTTATAACAGAAATATTTCGTAATTTAGAACCAAAATACTCTGTTATTTAGTACAGAAATCCTTCGTAATTCAGAACAGTGATCCTTCGTAATTTAGTACAGAAATCCTTCGTAATTTAGAACAGTGATCCTTCGTAGTTTTAAACCGACAATCCTTCATCATGTAGAACTGTAATCCTTCTGAAGTTAGAATTGTTACACCTCGTAACCTAAACCAGTAATCTTTCTTATACATTACATAACTGTTGTCCGAGAATCAAAATTAGACGGATCCTTTCAATAGTACTAAAATGAAAGTAATATATTGATCTGATTGTTGTAATGTTTTTTATATTAAAGTTGCATAATGTACAACACCGTGAATACACTATCTGTAAAGAGCAGGTATAGTAGCTCTGTGCTTTGATTGGCTGGGTTTGCTACTGCTAGTCAATTTAAGTTTTATTGTTCCCACGGTCGGTTAGGACCTTGGTTTCGTTCATGAATAAACCAAACTTGGAAAAAGCTACACATTGTCGTTTGTGAACAGTGCATATCTATATCAGTCTGTAAACCCACATAGTCTGATCAAGATCTACACTTTTCACACAAGTTCGTTAGAAACTTCTGAACTAATTGTTTAAGTTGTCGTAAGACTGATAAGATGTATACAGGTTGATATGAACCTACACTGTTATAATTGAACTGCTCAAATGTGAATAGTTCAACGGTTTCTTGTATGTAATTGGGTTACAAAGTAATTACCAAGAACGTAATGATTACAATTGATATCGTAGCACATGTTTTATATTTTTTCCCGGAACAAGTTTCGATGCTCACAGTCAGCAATGGTATCGATGAAACCGTCAAATTACCGGGAGTACCGTACGAATGGAACGTTTATTCCCGATGGCTTTTACATGTTCGTAAAGTGCCTAGTCTAGCTCGATGCAAATCTAATTTAGTCGATCTTAGTTTTTCTGTTCAATATATATTCCAGATTTGTCTGTCTGGGAGTGTTTAATTCTGTCTCAATTTAAAAATCAGTCTATGAGACGTTCCGCGAGAAAAACCAACAGTGTGGACTCTGAATAAATGATCGACCCGGATCAGAATAAGCATATTGCACAAGCTTATCCGAGCAGACATTATTCGCCTCCTGTGGATTTTCATTTCTCTATACCTCTCCCCCTGAGACGGTATGTGTCGACACAGACTGCGCAGGCTGATCTGGGTCGTTACATTTCGCAGACTCAATAATGTTGGAACGGTTCATATGTTTGATTGTTGTAATAAAATATATCGCGAACCTCATGCTAAACCATTTTACCTATATCGTGTTAAATACTGTAGCTACAATCGTTTTGCATGAAAGCAATTTATTTGTGCTGAGTCATGGAAATAAAGTTAAATGTTTATTCACGCTAGGAAAGTGTTTTGTTTAAATGTTTATTCACGCTAGGAAAGTGTTTTGTTTAAATGTTTATTCGCGCTAGGAAAGTGTTTTGTTTAGGGAAAGCCGAAACAATGACCATGAGCCGTCCCGTCAGATCACCAAAAGTGTGGTCTCTGCGTAAAGTATCGACCCGGATCACCAAAAGTGTGGTCTCTGCGTAAAGTATCGACCCGGATAACCAAAAGCATGCCGCGCAGGCTTATCCGGGCCGACATATTCCGTCTCTGGGAGATAAAGGTATGTAGTAATGATTCCTGAAACAGAAAAAAGAGGCGAAACGTGTCTTTCCGGATGAGCCTGCGCATGCTGATCTTTGTTGATACATTACGCAGAGGCCATGATGTTGGTTTTCTCGTGGAATCGTATAGATGACTGTTGATGCCAATGTGTTCAATTCTTCCCTAAACTAGTATTCTTCAAGAGGATGTTAATGCGGAATACTATTATTTTGTCTGTGCATGAGAAACAGTACAAGTTGGCTTTTTTGATTAGTGTAGATGCATATCAGTTCGCCACCTGGTCTGTCCTGTCAGAATATACACAACTTGACAGCAAGTTATATTTTAACAGAATGATGCACATTCTGAACAATATCTATACTGTTCCCGAAAGCTAATTGGTACATTTCCTCCGATGCACGTGCTAATTTAAGCATCAACAGCAAAGTACTTGTTGTACTGGACCAATCGATTCCAGACAGACATAAGACTTTATTCGACAGAGACCGTAATCAAGTTAGCAATCCCCGTTAATTTGAACATAAATCCCGTGTTTTACATTGCCAGAGAATAGCTGGAATTATTATTGAGTAACAATCGACAGTCTATAATAGAACTTTACTTTTTCCATCGGGACGATCTCGGTGACAGTTTTTATTACTTTTGCGCATAATTCTGCGCTATATAATGAGATAATTCTCATTTCCGGAATACGTTTGCCAGAAGATCTTGGTCGAGAAATCTGTGAATTTGTCAAAATTTTAAATTAGTCAAATGTTTCCAATTTCGAAGGGAAGTAAAACAAAGTAAACTTTTTGTTTAATGTTGTTTAATGTCCCTTTAGCCCTTTATTGTATGACCCTATGATCCGAAGGGGTCTCTGGTCCTGGTATGTCGCTCCCTAGCCCGACGGTCTCGACATTTCATCATTGAGTCGGTTAAACCGTTTCATTTAAACGCGTCTTCCCCAAGATAATAACATAAAGTAATATCTTCTTTCACGATGTTTTCAAACCTATTTCAATCATTTTTCTGAAGACACTTTTCACACTTTTGCCTTTATGTTTTTCAAAGTTCTCTGGTTGGAAATGGTAAACTAGAAAAGATAACTGAATATTTAACATGTATAGAATATTCATGTGTATGTTATGACCTCCCGTCAAAAATATCGAACCGTACAGCATGTGAAAACCCACCATCCGAAATGTGAAACCAACGAAAACTACGCAACCAGACCAGAGTTTTCCCTGCCATCTACTGCCTCGATGAGCTACTGGTAAATCGTCTGCCTCGGTGCATGAGATCGCGGGTTCGTTCCCTGGTCTGGTCATACCGAAGACTTAAAGAAAATGGTAATAATTGCTGCCCTCCTTTGCGTTAACGATCCAGTGGGGTCTGCATAAGGAATGACTAGAATGGATCAGTAGGACCTGGTACCTTAACAAAGAACGCCATGATATAATTGAACATTTGTTGAAATCGACGTAGATCACTAATAACACATGGTACCATCCATATATAAAGCAAGTGAAATAAAACTGTTTAAAAGTATGACCAAAAGTAAAGGTTACAAGTATGCAACATTATGACTGTCATCATTATGCCTATCCCGCATGCAGACATTTTAGAAAACATGTTTATGATCTCCATAAATGAATGTATTCTTGAACAGTAAAGAAATCTTGTTTTCAAATTATGTCTGCTGTAAAAGGCGTCAAAATTTGGACTGCGTGTAGGAAAGGTTTTATATTGCAATCTCTGAAGATCGATTTATGCATGACGCAACTCAAATAATCCCGATTCCTTAGATTTTTACATTGATACATCGTAAATCGACTCTCTCACGAGATCTCAGTGGCTAGGAACTTTCTTCTAGAACAGTCTGGACTGCGTTCAATAGACACGGATGTTTAACCCTTTCCCACATACAAGAAATAGGAAGCATAACACTCTGAATACATATTTGCATAAATATAGAAGTATATACATCGTAGCAAGATGAGCACTTTCTACTTATGCTACAATTATTTCAACAGTATATTGCGGAAGCGTCAAGCGTTATACTTTCCCACTATATAGGACGCATTCTTATGCATATGCAGCCTCCGATTTCTAAAAACATTGTACCAAAAGAATTCCTCTGTAGATGAGTAATTTGTCTTCTTGCCAAAATGTTTTCAACTGTTTTCAAAATTCATACGTTCATTTATCGAAAGTTTCCATAGTCTTGCATAGATATTAATATAAAAAACCCGGGTTACACGGACAATGATCTGTTTCAGTGCCTACTAACCGGAGCTCTAGATAAGGGACACTTTGCATGTTCTGAACTCCTTAGTTCAGCCTCTAACCCTGTGTTATGGCTCCTCAAAATAATCGTCTCCGTGATTCTTTAGAGTACCCACATCACATGTTTCTGAGCAATTTATCGAGTTTTCAAAATGTTTTGCAATTTAATTACGTCTGTATCTTCATTCTTGGAAATTGCAAACCGCTTAAGTGTGCCTAAGACAAAACCCACAACCGATATGTTTAACACATGCACTTAACACAGATGCGGCAGACGACAAATGTTGTCAAAGCTATGAACAATCTCTGTATTAAATAATACTAATTGAATAAAATTGAAAATAGTGTGAGCAATTTCACATTTTGCCACAATGTTTTCAAAAATTCAAAAGTTCTCTGCAGGCGTCAGAACGCGTCTATAGTAGAAAAGCTTTCAGGGCATATGTGTTATACCACTTCCAAGATACTACCAGGGCCTTACCAAGCAACAGAACATTTCCATAACATATACATTATTCCGTTTTCGATTCGTGGAATATTCGCAAGGTCATTTGTATCAATGATTGTGACATCTGATATGCATGTCTAACTGTAATTATGGAAACTGATGTATTTTAAGTACTACATGCCATCAGGGGTTTCATCGATTTTTACTCGGCACAAGTTGGGAAACAGTGAGGCCCGGCTTGGGGGGAGTACAATTGCCCTTTTTCAACACAATATTTCTCTTATTACGAAACCAAATCCTATGTTGTGGGTACTCAAAATAATCGTCTCAGTGAGTACGACACTATAGGGTTTCAGGAATTTACAATATTGAAGAAAAAAAGCATCGTATCGAGATGGATGTCGGGAACAGAATTGATCGGAATTCTAGTCACGTGGACCAAGTACATTGCAATGCGCAATATCAACCAATATTCTAGTTTCACCCAGAACCGTATGCTATCGAACTTGTTGAATCAATCTGGTTTGTAGTGCAAATCAATTCATAATAAAAAACAAGTGTAATGTATGACATTTAATAATCTATTTAGACACAGAAGACTTTAACACAAATGAAAGCATTTTGTTGGCATTGTGATGTACGTCTCTTTCAACAATTTGTCAACTACATCACGACGTTTACTTCGTAGGTTACCAGTACAACTGGTCCAGTTATCCTGACACAAGCGAGACAGTCGCGATGCTATCGCCACAATCCGGAGCACCAATAAAGCTTTTGCTAACAGGTTTAAAGTCTTTGTTATGACGAACATCGTACCCGCGACCTCTCACACCCGAGGCCGACGCCCAACCACTACATTACCGAGCCGGTTTCATCAAATAGTGAAACACCTTCTTTATAGTGTAATGTTAGTTCAAGATCTATAAGCGTATAACGGCCTTGTTCTTTTCGAAAGAAGTTCCCCCAAACGGTGAACTATAATTATTAGCCCCAAGATCCATATTCATGGCCAGCAGTTTTAAAATTTACATATAATCGTTACAGAGAAATATCTCTTAGTTATTAATATGTATCCCATCTATAAAAGTATCTTATTTACAGAGAAATATCTCTTAGTTATTGATATGTATCCCATCTATAAAAGTATCTTATTTACAAAGATCTGAGCCGTCCCGCGAGAAGACCAACATTATGGCCTCTGCGTAATGTATCGACCAGATCAGCCTGCGCAGTCCGCGCATACTGATCCGGGCCGACACATTCCGTCTCAGGGGGATAGATGTACAAGGTAATTGAAACAGAAAATCCACAGGAAGCGAAACGTGTCTGTCCGGGTAAGCCTACGCGACATACTGAGGCTGATCCGGATCCGGCGACAGTTTACGCAGAGTCCATAATGTTGGTTTTCTTGCGGGACGTCTCATATGTCAATTTAAGAGATATCTCATTTATAAATATATAGTAAAAAGGGGGCGCCATTCACTTTATAAATTACATAACAGAAGCATATTCCAAACAATACCGATTGTTCGCCAGCATGCTGAGTACCAGCCGTTCAAACTCACACAGCAACGTGCGGGGAATCAATGGAGACCGTGATTAAAACTTCTGCACAATTCCGACTTCAATTATTTACGAGAATGCATTCACGCTTTACATCGTGTAGCTGAATGTTGAATCATCTGCCATAGATCAATTTTTAGAAATATTGCAGCAGACTGAGAATTGTCTCCTTTTTAACTCTTCGTTGAAACGTTTTCAACTGAATTCAATCATTTCGATATTTATTTTCTTAGATGTGTTGAATTTGTCTGCTGCAGATGTATTGCTCGTCGGAAAAGGTTACTACTTTCATACGCGCAAACGACAACTTATGGGGATCGCCTGCCGACCGTCTCTGAAAGGTCACGCTAATCTATGAGCAGCGTCACAGTTAACCCTTTCCCTCATAAAGATGCTTTTTGACGGGACGGCTCTGCAGCAGACGGCCTTTTGAAAACCTAGTGACAAAAGAAGAAATTGCTCAAAACGCAATTTTTCTACTTTAAAGCATAGGTTATCCATTCAATTATAGAGATATTTTGACAACATATGTTCAAAGTGTAATTGTCGTATGAGGGAAAGGGTTAAACCAACCGTTGACCATTGCGATCATTGTATATCCAGATTGCCCTGTACATTCGCGCACTATGACCTAAATAAGTCAATGAATCATTCAAGAAAACCTCTTGTCACAAACTGTGATGAATGTGATCATTTGAGCCGTCCCGCGAGAAAACCAACATTATGGCATCTGCGTAATGTATCGATCATATCAGCCTGCACTGTCCGCGCAGACTGATCCGGGCCGACACATTCCGTCTCCGAGGGAAAGAGGTATAGAGAAATGAGTCCTGAAACAAAAATCCACAGGAGGCAAAACGTGTCTGTCCGGATTAGCCTGCTAAGCATGCTTATACTGATCAGGGTCAATACTTTACGCAGAGACCACAATGTTAGTTTTCTCGCGAGACGGCTCATTTATACTTTACATAAGTGAAAGCTTAACTCGGTGGTGTAGTGGTAGAGTGTCCGCCTCGTGTGTGGGTGGTCGCGGATTCGATTGCCGGTCGAGTAATACAGCATACTTTACAAATCGTAGATCATTTGCGCTCAGAGTTGCGAGGTTAGCATTGCGACTGACTGGCTGGTGTCAGGATAAATGGACCAGTAGTTTTGATAACTTACCCAGGAAACGCCGTGATTTAATTGAATAATGTTGAAAGCGGCGTAAAAAAGCAAACAATCTGCGATCTAACTGACTCTCCGTAACGATATATATATGACGACAAATCACACATTGAGCTACAGTGCAATTCTTTGCCAAACAGTTTGCTTATTGTACTTAATTTCATGTCGAAGTACTGTTCAGGCTTATGTCAGATTATGCGGATGCATGTTGACGTACTGTTCAGGCTTATGTCAGATTATGCGGATGCATGTCGACGTACTGTTCAGGCTTATGTCAGATTATGCGGATGCATGTTGACGTACAGTACAGCCTACGGTAACACTATGCAACTTATTAATCACTGTGCGAACAAACAAATACTGGGCTAGTCAATGCGATGCACCTTGTCCGCCGCGATCTGGGATCTAACATGAAACAGGGACACCCGGTTCTAAATCCAAGACACTAACCACTCGGTCACGGGGGATTCCCCGTGTATTATACAAACATCGGTCAAAATGCATGGAACATCATGAGGTAAACGTCTAATGCGTAGTCTCATATGCATTGTCAAAGATTATGGTCGTAATTCCGGGTCTGATTTCAGTCTGGCCGTATCGATTCATCGTTCTACGTGCATGCGCCGAATACGTAATGCAGTGCTTATACTGCCTGCCATAAGAACAGAGGACAATGACACGTATTCATTTATCACTCTTGGAATCCGCCGTGGGCGAGAAGTTAGCGTCGGGGATTAAGAGGCGGGCGTCCCTGGTTCGATTCTAGTTGCGGCTGTTATGGTGTATGTCCTTTGGAATTGCACTTGTTCTGGCATTGCACTGGTTTCTATACCTTTGGATCAAGAATAATTGAACTGTCGCCGTGATATAACTGATTTTTTTAAATGGCGTTAAACACAAATTAATATAAACAAGACATTATCATTCTTAATTGAATTCTACCTTTAAATTTACAATGTAACACAATTCCTGATTGGCTCTTATTTACCATTTCTTCCTATCTTCTCTTCTCAAAAGTTGTCAGCCGCAAAATGTTATCGTCTGAATCAAGCATTTGGTTTAATATACCACTTCCTTTTCAGAAAGCTCTTATAATGAACATACAAAGTCTACTGTATTAGGTAATGAAGTACAAATTGGATTTTTCCGATAGAAAATCTCAATTTAAATTGATTCACGTCTTCATTCCCGATACTGTAGGTGACAGTCTGGCTTGCTGTAGGACCATTAAACCCCTCGTTGCCATGGAAACAGTGATATTTTCGGAATTATCGACGAACGTCTAAGTATGCAACTCACTGGAGAAAATGCAATCATTTTTTTATTTCAACTCTCTTTCTTTTATACAGCTGCGTTTAACATCCATAAACTCCACTCGTGATGTTTGAAATGGAAGTTCGACATTTACTTTTACTTTCTATTTTACTTTCGAATTATGTCCGTTGCCAATTACGTTTAATGACAGGATTGTTGGGTAAATATTGCGACTGACTTGATGGTGTCAGGAATGAATGGACCAGTTGCGCTTTTATCTTGCCCTTTAAAAACGCCGTGATGTAACTGGATTGTTTTTAAAGCGACGTTAAACACCAAAACAATCGCATAAAGTCTGTGTCGGTTAAAACAATCGCATAACGTCTGTGTCGGTTAAAACAATCGCATACCGTCTGTGTCGGTTAAAACAATCGCATAACGTCTGTGTCGGTTAAAACAATCGCATAACGTCTGTGTCGGTTAAAACAATCGCATAACGTTTGTGTCGGTTAAAACAATCGCATAACGTTTGTGTCGGTTAAAACAATCGCATAACGTTTGTGTCGGTTAAAACAATGAATCGAATGTATGACTCACACGGATACGACACGGGGCTCAAGGATTCTCGAAATTGAACCCTAACTCGACCAATTGGTTTGTGGCTTCAAACGAAAATGACCAGTGTCGTTTATATTTTTCCTGTTGACTTTCCATCCATCCTACTAGACATGATTACAAGCTGCACGTGAAGTTGTTTGGAAGATTGGCACGAGTAAAGAAACCATGACGTTATATGTATGGTGGTCGCCCAATCTCATTGAAAGCATCTCCTATTAACGCATACATTTATGGAAGATCATGTACACTAGACAGATTGGGTGGTCGCCTAGATTCATCCGAAATACCATAAAAAACGGAACCAAATCAAATTAAGCGATATAACTTGATTGACTTTCATATGTGAGCGGTCTGTTATTATAACACGTGCAAACCGACACGATGGTGCAATGGTATATCATCCGTGTCAGAGGTCGCGGGTTCAATACCAAGGACTTAAGAAATGACGCTCTGTAGTATTGGTTAGCATCACGATTGATTAGTTGGTTTGAGGATAAATTCCTAAATGGACCAGCAGTACCTGTAACTTACCCAGGGCACGCCGTTATATAACTGAACAGTTGTTTGAACCGGTGTAAAACACTCGTAGTTGCATTCTGTCTGCAGTTAACAAGGCTGATTTGCAGTTTGACCCTTACCTGTCAATACGGACTTTCAGTTATATTTTCGAATAATGCAGTGCAAGATAAGATATACGCACAGTCTGTGCATGTACATATAGTCAATTGTTCGTACTCATTTATCAATCTACTCTTTCGTCCATAAAAATGTGAGCAGTATGTGATTTCAATAGAATGAAGATTAGTAACAACACAGGAATGTTTCTATCCAAATGTTTCTCCATCACGTATACACTCCTTACTGTAAGTGATTTATATACACTTTGATAAACCTTGCAAAAAAACAAAAGCATGCATTGATTGAATGCAGACTGTATCGCAATGTTCTTATATTAATAGTAATATGGCCTAGCTCGGAAAAGCTCAGTCGGTAGCCAAGCGGTATTGGAGTTCGAACACAGCTGGGCCGAGATTATTTCCGACGTCTGATAAAAGTCAATTTGTCTTCTTCAATCCTATGGCTTACAGTACATGTGGCTAGCTGTCGTGATATAACTCACAAATGTGGAAAACGGCATCTAACATAAATGAATCAATAATTCAATCTTATCGTAATTAATACTTCCTACAGTGCTATGTTTGTGTCTGCGAAAGAGAGAAAGAGAACAAAGAAAAAATGTGAATTATTATAATGAAACAGGATATGGGATGAGTTAGAATTACTAGTATATGTCCAAATAGATTCATACTGAACTCAGGATTTATAAGTGGAGAATGTCACGTTCTTATATCCATACGAGAGTCGTTCCACGTGAAAACTAACATTATGGACTCTGCGTAATGTATCGACCCTGTCCGTGCAGACTAATCCGGGCCGACACATTCCGTCTCAGTGGGAAAGAAGTGTAGGTTAGTGATTCCTGAAACAAAGAAATCCACAGGAAGCGAAAAGTGTTCGTTCGGGTTAGCCCGTTCGGCATGCTTAGGCTGATCCGAGTCGATACTTTACGCAGAGT
>JAUELF010245988.1:1702-12210 GCA_031471495.1 Clinocardium nuttallii | reverse complement strand
TATACCTGAAATATAAATGAAAAACATAGCTAGAAACAAATGTTTGTCATTTTGGCACAAGTATAACAAGTTCTCTATAATTGAATGGATAACCTATGACTAAAAGTGGAAATCATTGTGGCAAAAGGAGAAACTTCACGTCTTGTGCAATTACGTATTTTTTCACTATGTTTTCAAAAAGCCGTCAGCTGCAGAGGCGTCAGCAAGTGTTACTAGCTCATTGACCTATATAGCTAGTATTCGGTTAGCTAGTTTAATATGAATACAACACTGGTCTTCGTCTATAATACTTTTCATTAGGATGTTGCTTCTTTTAAAAAATACTGCTGTTGGTTTGAGCGATAACTAATTTAGCTATTTAAACAATTGGCTAGTGGAATCAAGATAACTGCCGCATGTCACAGACATTGACAATGTACTCTATGATTAAAATTAAAATAAGCTTCTGATGCATGTACCTTGATAATTTACTAAGGCATTAACCGTTTCCCCTCATGTAGACGCTTTATGACGTCACTGAAGCAGACAACTTTTGAAATCATAGTGGCAAATTGCTCATGATGACCAATTTCTCGATTTGTCACAATGATTTCAACACAATTCAATATTCATACTATCATTTAGAGATTTTATTATCTTTTAGACTTGACAACTTCAAAGTCGACTGCTGCAGATTTATTGTTTGCCACTATGTGGGAAAGGGAAAATTATGAACAAAATAAACCACATACTGGGTATGCAGTGTGAGCATTGACCATATATGCATGTATCTGAACAATCTAAAGGATTTACAGTATAGTTCAACCAGTACTAACCAGTATTTATGATTTTTTATTTGTTGTTGACCTATGTTTAAACAGCCGTGTGTTCTATAGTAAACACAACGTAAACAGTTTACGCTATGCCTATCAAACGGAACGAAATATACCTATTTTATGAATGAAAACCGGTAGAACAAGGTTTGGTTAACCGACTAAGGAACGGTATATCGACAAAACCTAAATAGGTTTCGCACTATAACAAGACGGATTCGCTACACTGTATATTTGCCACAGAAACACGATTCTCTTTGTCTATATATTATTGCATAACATTTTCAAAACAGGAATGTAGATGTAGTGCAGCATAAACCCGATATTTAAAGTATAACATGTGACCAATTTTTACCAGGCCCCTTTCTTCTATAAACATCTTTATTATTTCCTAGGATTGTGTATAATTATGTTGTACAAAATTGCAGTGGTGCGAATTGCTCGAATTTAAGAAATATTTTTAAAATTATCAGTCTGAGCTAAACCATTTTCATCTCTGACCTTCTTTGTTTAACCAATACTCAGGTGTTTTAACAACGACAAGAAGTTCATGGATGAAAGTAGAATATGTATCAAAATGTGTAAGTTCGAAGGGTTTTTTGAAGATATTTGCGAAGGTGCCGACATCTCTACAACATAATATAAGGCTTTCTTACCAACACTTTAGACGATAGATTGGAGTTGTTTCTATTCAGATGTGTCACCAGATACGTCTGTAGTCGTCATTATTCGGGATGCAGTGCTGTTTATGGCTTCAAACGCCATTGTTGTCGTTGTGGCTTTAGGCACTTTACTGTAAATGGCGTGCGTCTAGTTCACCTTGATTAATACGGTATAGGCACGTTCCATATTCGGCTATTTTGTCGGAGAGAACAAAATTGTTCATTCTCAGTTCCACGCATTTTTTGCTTTCGCTTCAAACTGTTTGTTCACACGAATTTACGCAGTTCTCTTATTATCTTAAATGTCTATTTAAAATTTAAATGATAGACTAGACGACAATAATTTTTAATCTGTGATTTAAGTCTGACCGCGTTTTAAACAAAGCAAAAATGGCGGCCCCCATAGAATATTTTGCGAGTTTAAATGTTCATGGGTTATTGAAAAAAAAATCTCACACCTGTTACCTATTATACATCAATGTTTGAACAGGATGGATATCTATAAATTAACTTATATCTCACTATCCTTATAGATTTCTTTGTGTTTTCAAGCAATTTTTGACGGACTTGCATATTGTGTGTTTATAATTCTTAAATATTTCAATTGTTGACATGTTTTATGTGAGAATGTCAGATTTGCTGATTCGTTGTATTTAACCTTTGTGCATATCTATATATCCCTTTTAGCCACTCTCTTTGTCTCTTCTGTCTGTGGTTATCTTTGTTTCTTCAAACGAAATTTCCTCCTGAACCATGTAACAGTTACATTATTCAGCTTGTCTGAATCCAGGATAGTTTAGTAGAAATATTTATTATTGGATAACCCTTTCAAAATTGTCTAAGCCATACAGAAGGTGCATTGAGAAAAGGGGCAAACTGACAAAACTTTTAAAATGTCATTCTTTTGAAAATGTTTTGCCTGAATTTAAGATAATGTCGTAAAATATTCCTTCAGTGACTTGATACATTATTCATTTAAGCCATATTGAAGCCACAGGACCACAATCATCTAGACGTCAAATGAGTGTTCCTTCGATGTTGATGGCCCACTGACAAAACTTGTCAACAATTAGTAAATTATACATATAACTTTAGTTGCTTCGACATCAAAAAGGGGAATGATCTAATGTTTCAGATTTGTTAACGACTTAATGCCCTTTTACGGATGACCTTTACTAAGCAAAGGATTTTATTTACAGTGTCCGCCCACTGCAGTTTTATTATCATTCTTATACACATGTACCCTCCCCAATATATAGCAGTAACACATTGGCTACTATTCCATCATTCACCTGATAGTTGTATGGCTATCTTGGCTCTCTTGTTTGAAGAACATTAATTGCACCATGAAAAGTGTTTTAGTTTATTAATATCGTAAACATGTTTTTGCATCTTTGTCGGATTTGTTAATAGCCCAAAGACTCCAGCGTATATGCAACATGAGTGCATTGTGTTACAGTATTGTTTTGTTGTTGCATTAGGCCATAATAAATTTGTCTGTAAATTTGCATCTAATTTGCATTTAGAAATAGAAGCTAGGAATGTCAATTTCAGATTATATAACTTATATATGATACTGGGTGTGAGCAACGAGTAAATCAATTTAAAGCATTCTAAACACAGCGAAACACAGCTGTTTCGGAAGATTACATTCATGTTGTCAAACTATTTCTATATTGACTATTAGTATGGTATACATATATTGATCGTAGACTCCGAATGGTTTGATTGTTTGGGGTAAAACGCCTTTTTAAACATGTTCCCAGTCATATTACGGCGACCAGTTCACCTACTCATGTGTTTCCTGGTTTCTCACACCAGTACTCCACACAACAATCTTCTAAAGCAACTGGCTATTTTTCCGCAAAGACCTAGTCCATTGGTGAAAGACAAATGACGCATGTCACATTGACTTCTGTCAAACGTCCGAAAGAAAATTGGGCAAGCGGGGATTCGAACTCGCAGCTCCTGGATTAACAGCCCGCGTCGCTACCGACAGAGCTACCGAATACACCATACGATTCACTGCACTCAATATATTTGAAGTCAATGTATCGTCATGAATGTTTATGGGTAGGACATAGATGTATGCGGTAATATTAATTATAAATTTTCACAAGACAAATATTTTTTAATGATTAAAGGAAATAGTAAATTGTAATATTATGTGACTATATTTCATGACGACAAGTCTATCAGGTTGACATGATTTTTTACATCCCCGTAAACAATCGCAAGTCTACCTTCAGATTTAAAACATTAGTTTTACTTTCTAGTTCAATTGCAGAAAATAGACATTCCATGGGGAGTAACAATGTAAGACTATGTTTGTTTGTTGAGGGGAGAGTAAAAATACCGTTGAAAAATACGTCAAATGAAAGCCGTTAAATTGACATATTGAGCTATCATCTCATTTAATAGTAAATGTAGGGAATCCCAGAATGAATACTGATGAGTACGAACAGGTCAAGTACAGACAGATTATGAATCGAATGTCGTTGTAGATCCACAGAGGCATCGCGTCCGTTGAAATATATAGAGGTACACTAATTGTGTCGTCTCATAGGGAATGTGTACACGAGCTTGTGCGCTGACTGAACGGAGGTTTCTTAGACGATTATATGAGTATTGTGTAATAGTTTATTTCTTTGTCAAACTGTAGATACAGAGGCTGATCTGGAGCGGCATTGTTCCCAAACGCCAACGTGTATCTTTCCCTATGTACGGGTTCATTTGATGAAAGTACTTTCGTACCATGGATGTCGTTCAATAAATTTCACAAGAAATTGGAAAGCTCTAACCCAATCAACATGTGTGTTAACAACTGTTTCCATTTGCACTTAATCAGTTATTTGACGACATGGCATTAACTAATTAATCTAATTGTATCTTTATTACATTATATTAAAGAAGTCATTACGCGCACAAATGAAGTTTAATGATTCAATTATTAACACTACTCACACACGGAATCATCACCTTCTTTGCGCTCCGGATTGTGGGGTAAACATATCGACTGACGTGTTGGTGTCTGTATGAGTGGAACAGTATGACTGGAATGTGTGACGTAACTCACAGAAATGTTCAAATCGGCTTTTAACACGGTGTTAACAAACATAAACAATATGATATGTAAACCAGGTGCTCGGTATATGACAAGGCGATGCATTATGACAGACATCATCATACATCTAGTTCAAACCAACCTATACAAGCGCTTGTTTATAGATCTGACGACTGCCCCATACAGGTCGGTTTGGATTGATTGTAACATCCAATCAAATTGTCGCTTACCAAACAGCTAGCTTTATTACAAGGTAAAATAACTCATATAAATAAACGACATAGAGAAGCGCTTATGATGGATTTTAATGAGATTGACTCATCTTTTGCTTGCAAATTAGGAAGAAAATATGGCAATATATTGAATCATCATGTGTCAGTCAACGCTAGGTCTTACAGTATAACATACTTAAATTGCCGATCGAAGATTTTAATTTTATGTTCCTTAATTTACAAACTTTCATTAGGTTGACCGTTTTAACGAATTAGTTTTAATCGTAAAATTCTATTCAATTCAATAACCAAAGCAAGTAACATTTTATTATTGAAGGGATCAGAAACATTAAGTTTAAATCAACATCAGAAAAAGGGTCGTCATACCGATAGCTTTGACACGTTATCGTGTGATAATCATATAATTAATTACGGTCCATTTCTGGTAAAATAAATAACAGAAATCATTAATTTACGTTTTTATGAGTGGAATTCCAAAGGATTTAAGTTTCCCTGTATTAAACCCAAGTAAAACGAAATAGTTGCTTATGTTCAATAAAGTATTTTTCCGAAGTTTGTTAAGCTTTATAAGATACACGCATAGATACATACTCATTATGATATAAAGTCTCTTATAGGCGTAAATATATGTAAAATGACTAAATAGTGTTTCTGGTTTTATAGTGCGTATTACATGGATACAAGTTATATTCGAAGATGTTTTGAATTTGATTTACGAACAATTGGTTAAAACTGATTAATGTAAATAGAGGTTTAGTCATGTTAATAGTTATATGAATCCCTCTCGATGTATTTTTCCTGGACACTTCATCAAGGATGAATTTAAAATTACCGAATAGAAACATTCTACGAATCTACAAGCACATGTTCCAGTGATAGGTGTGCTAGGTAATTCTGAATACGGCCTTCTAATCATGTCTAGTTGTGAGGAATGGAATGTCCCATTAGCAAGTTGTTATTCTAGTTTTGTCTAAAAACCCTGAACACTTTTTCTAGTTCATACCGCAGCATTAAGAAACATATACAGTACCTACAGTGGACGCATAACACCTCGGACATGAGATACTCGGAATATATCGTATAACCAGAATCAGTTCCTGGGTAATAACAATATGAGCAGAGTCGCAGAATTTCTGAATGTTTAAACGAGCTATCGAACTTGCAAATGGGTGGATTTCTTGATATGGTAGTATAAACAGCTTGCTTTTCATATTCATTATTTAAGTAGTAAAGCCCTACTTACCAAAACATAAATGATATCAGCATTAATGAACACGAACGGATAACTCGACGTAATATATTGGTAACGTTTGATTTCGCTTTATCTCGAGAATATACTCAATTTATTTAAAAACTTTGAAGTGTTATCGATTAGACGAGTAGATTTCAATTAGATATTAACCAGTGGCTGAAATATTCAAGGTTCCAAATTTAATTTGAACGTAAACACACTGCCAATCATATACGTCCTGGTTGTATTTATGTTACGCCAGATTTAATGAATAACAAATCACATTTGTCGTATGACAGAATGCAGAGCCGTTCTTATCTTATGACTGCCGCATGTCAAAGCCTCCAAGTGTCTCGTTGTCTAAATGATTAGAAGACTTTGAAATTGAACATCGTAGCTAATTTTTCACTATCGAATTTCACAAAATGGTAAAATTTAATGGCGTAGTGGCAAACAATTGCCATTAAAGATTTGGGAGAATATAAAATAAAAATAATTGATCTGTAAGGGAGATTACATATATCTCTGTTGTGATACTTACTGCGGTCGACAACCACATTGTTCAACGTTTTACAAAAGTCAATGCGACACACATCTTTCGGCTTCAGCGTCAATGGTAAACAATCTATGTCAAAACGCAGTCATTGAATAGAACAAACTGTTATGTGGAGAAATGGTGTAAAAGGTCAGGAACAAAAGGGTAGGTAGGCCGCCGTAATATGACTTATTTGTTTTGACAGCGGCATTTTAATCCAATCAATTAATCAATCAATCAATCGAAAAGTATCATAAAACGAAAAGCCAGTTGTTATTTATTCAACAATAACATCGATATATGTAAGCCATAATTGGAATCCATTCTAGAGAGAAATCTCGGAGAGTTGACATTACAAGACTTGTATCATAATAAAGGCAAAGACAGATTGGTGAATTAATACGATTAGATAAATACGTATGGTCACGGCTAACTAATACTAGTCGTAAACAAGCACGATTCAATTAAACATTTTGTTAAAAGGTCATAGTATAACAATAAAGGTTGTTGATGAATACCGCAAAACTACTGAATGTAAGAAAGCACACTCGGTGTTGTTGGTCGTTATTCAAATTTACATGGTTCTTGAAACTACTGGTCACAGCTCATATATACGAGTCGTGAACAAGTCAAAGTTTAAAAATGATGTCACAGTCACAGTCTTATCATACTGGTCGTTGATGATATTTACATGTTAACCGGCCTTAATAAAACGTCAATGCCCAATGAACATAATCATAAAAGAGTTACAGTTCAATGCTTCTGTGCAATGATGAGTTGTACATGTAATTCATTGAGGTTGGTCGTAAACCAACTATAACGCATTGATACTGGTCGTAAAACAGTTATAACGCATTGATACTGGTCGTAAATAAGTCACAGCTCAATATCACTAGCTGTAGTATAAGTAAAAATTTCTGGTCGTTATAATTACCACAATAAACCAATTTTTGAGATAAGTGTTCTAGTTTAAGAAGGGTTATAGACGTTCCTTAAATCTAAAATGCGAAAGACGTGTTCCTGACAGAGATCAGGATCACAAAGACAAATAAGATTACTTAACGAACTTCGAAGGCTTGATGTCGACAGATTTCGTGATATTTGATGAACCTGGTAATCAGATTTGTCAATTCTACATTTGATAAATCGACAAGAAAATATAAAGAAAACAGCTTGTGAACTACATACGTAATGTGACATTTAAATCTTAAGTTAAAATCAGAATGATTATGTACGCTAAATTTGCATTTTACGATATAGCTACTGATTGTGCCAAATTGAGTTATCCTTCACCAATTGCATGCCTGCTTGCACCACAAAACCAATGGAAAGACTGTTAATCATTAAGTTATTCCAACTTGTCTAAACATCGATCTTGGTGTTGTAGAAAACATTTTGCACTTACTGTAGGTTATTCGCACAAACTCAGGGCCCCCACACATTTAAATAGTATATAAAGACACGAACCGTCCCGACGGAAAACCAACAGTGTGGATTCTGCATACATGTTTGATCGAGACCAGCCTGATCATGCCGCATAGGAGAACCCGGACATACACTTGTTGCCTCTGGTAGATGTTCTGTTTCCGAAATGATTACCATATATCTCTATCTACCTGAGACGAAATGTGCCTACCCGGATTTGCCTGCGTGGACTGCGCAGGCTGATCGTGGTCGATACCTTACGCAGAGGCCGTAATTTTGAGTTTCTCGCGGGACGGCCCAAATATGAATAGCATACAAATCAATTCCCAATAAGCCAGTGAATTAAGAAACGTAAAAGTTGATATTTTTTAATAGTGTCCGTCTGATCAGAATATACATTAACTGACATAATCTTCTATCAGGCTTTTGTAAGTAAACTGTGAAGTGTAGACCTTGATCAGAGTATTTAGATGCATATACTGATCATCATATATTCCATTTATAAATAACATTTAGTCATTTACTAGTCAAACATATAAGTTTTATACCAGAAAGTTTGAATTATAAATGTTCAGTTACTGCCTTGAATAAATTTAACTCGGGTGATCCAGCAGGTGGAATGTTGCCGTGATATGACATTAGTTTTTGAAAGTGGTATGCAACCTAGAACATAAAAGAAATCCTGCTGCTTTTGTTAGCATGTATTAATTGAAAGAAAACGATAAATTCAATAATACTATTAGTGGTCTAAACGTTTTCATGTTAGCCCAATCAAACGCACCATTTAAAAATAAGTTATATACATATTAGCGAAAATAACCGATGTCGATTAAATTAAATGAGTCGTATTTAGCTATTATATATATGTGGACTTTATTAATATTGTTAATTTGCTCTCATCGGATTTGAAAGAAAACTGTATCTCGTGCTTAAATTAGAAACTATATTACATAAATACCTAAATTAAGTATATTTTATAGAGAGTAATATGGTTTACGTGTTCAATAATCCCGCTGGAAATGAGTCGCGTCTACCGATGGTGGGTTATGTTGCATCTGCGCATATGAGTACAGATAAGACTCGGGCTAGCCTGTGTATTCGCACAGTCTCTTCGGAGTATCAATAGCCGGCTTAAACGCTGTAAATACACCAAATCATCTTCTGGCCAAACAATTGCAGTGTAGCCCTACTAGTATCATGCCAATCTATTTATATACATGATGTTACAGTTGTACCGTGGAGTAGAAAAATGCGTCAATCGACTGAGTTAAACGATAACAGACCATCCGAGAGATTCCGTCAGCGCACATTAATCGTAATCGACCGCCTCCGGATTCCCCCGGGGAGACGGGAAATCCGGATAAAGACAGCGTTAACCCTTTCTGACGTTTGGCAAATTTCGACAGGACTCCTCCGCCTCCCGACAATGGGCTATTAGTCTATGTGAAAAAGCAGCGGGTTGCTTGGAAAAAATGATGTGTGGAGTACTGGTCCTGGTGTGAGAAAGTCTGAAAATAAATGAGATGGTGAACTGACTAAAACATTGTTTTAACCGCGATAAACCTAAATCAGCTAAAAATGAGTATTAGGTACTTTATATCGCAGGAAAGTACTCAGGATTATTTGAGACAGGAGAAGATGGCTGTATGACATCGACCATCAAATCTAGATATGTTTGGGTAAAATAAGTTCAAGGGTTTTGCATGGATCTCAAAATATTGTTTCCTTCTAATCTGGGTAATGGCACATATTTGCATTTATGAACAATGTACTTTCATATCAGCCTTTACTTCTTCTCAGAATCTACACACGTTGACAGAGAATTCTTATAAACATGTAAATGTAATATGTGAACAGTGATTTGACTGTGCGGACGAACAGGCTGATCTAATTATATACTGTTCGCAAAAGCCAACTCGCACGTTTTAATACGCTAACTACTCGGCAACCCCCTGAACGCCAAAAGGGTCAGCCATTGCTATCATTGTTAAAGTCTTTGGTATGACTCGGCCGGTGTGCAACCCCCCCCCCTCCCCTCTACAGATTATCGTTGTACATGTAACCCCCATCTTCGCAAAGTCTTATCGGGATGTTGTCGTTCGTAAAGGTTTCCTGGGATTCTTTGTTGAAAATATATCGCCAAAACTGGAAACGAGTCAAAAACAATAATGCAGCACGTAATTAGACCATAATTGCCATTATTTGAGAAGAAACGATTATCTGTTAACTTGTATCGGCTTTCATTGCTAAGAAACCTCAAGGATACAATGGCTGACATATTGAGGTTTGAGGTTTCCAACGGTACATGTATTTCAGTAATATCACGGCGTCCACCTATCGTTCTTTTCTTGGTTTTCTCGCAGTAATGCTCAACATTCTTTGCGGGCAACTGGCTTCCTTTCTATCTAGACTTTTTTTGTTATCTCATTGGTAAGTAGCGAATGAAGCTTGTCACAATGACTTTTTTTAAATCATCGGAAAGCTTGAATGACCATCATTTCTTATAGGACATACATTAGTAATACAATTATAATCGGAAAAGTTAA